>CM065595.1:6055273-6306004 GCA_033119425.1 Bufotes viridis | reverse complement strand
ATAGACATATTAGGTATCGCCGCATCCGTATCGACCGGCTCTATAAAAATATCACATGACCTAACCCCTCAGTTAAACACCGTAAAAAATAAAAACGAAGTAAAAAGCCCTTTTTTGTCACCTTACATCACTAAAAGTGCAACACCAAGCGATCAAAAATTTGTATGTCCCCAAAAATAGTACCAATCTAACCGTCACCCCATCCCGCAAAATATGAGCCCCTACACTAGACAATCACCCAAAAAATAAAAAAACTATGGCTCTCAGACTATGGAGACACTAAAATATGATTTTTTTTGTTTCAAAAGTCATGTTATTGTGTAAAACGTAAATAAATAAAAAGAAAGTAGACATATTATGTATCGCCGCGTTCGTAAGAACCTGCTGTATAAAAATATCACATGAACTAACCTCTCAGGTGAACACCGTAAAAAAAAAGTGTAAAAAAAGCCATTTTTTGTCAACTTACATCACAAAAAGTGTAATCCCAAGCCATCAAAAAGTCATACGCACCCTAAAATCATACCAATGAAATCGTCATCTCATCCCGCAAAAAATAAGACCCTAACTAAGACAATCGCCAAGATAATAAAAAAAACTATGGCACTCAGAATATGGAGACACTATAATATGATTTTTTTAGTTTAAAAAATGTTGTTGTTGTGTAAAACGTAAATAAATAAAAATAAAGTAGACATATTAAGTATCGACTCGTCCGTAAGAACCTGCTGTATAAAAATATCACATGACCTAACCCCTCAGATGAACACCGTAAAAAATAAAAACGATGTAAAAAAAGCCATTTTTTTGTCACCTTACATCACAAAAAGTGTAATAGCAAGCGATCAAAAAGTCATATGCACCCCAAAATAGTGACAATCTAACCGACATCTCATCCGCAAAAATGATACCCAACCTGAAACAATCACCTAAAAACTGAAAAAACTATGGCTCTCGGACTATGGAGACACTAAAACATGTTTTTTTTTTGTTTCAAAAATGATATTATTGTGTAAAACTTAAATAAATAAAAAAAAGTAGACATATTATGTATCACCACATCCATAATGACCTGCTCTATAAAAATATCACATGACCTAACCTCTCAGGTGAACACGGTAAAAAAAAAAAAAGCGGTGTCAAAAAAGCTATTTTTTGTCACCTTACATCAGAAAAAGTGTAATACCAAGCGATTAAAAAGTCATACACACCCCAAAATCATACCAATCAAACCGTCATCTCATTCTGCAAAAAATAAGACCCTAACTAAGACAATCGCCCAAAGAATATAAAAACGATGACTTTCAGACTATGGAGACACTAAAACATGATTTTTTTACAGAAATGCTTTATTATGTAAAACTGAAACAAACAACCAAAAACAGTACACATATTTTGTATTGTCGCGTCCACAACAACTTGCTCTATAAAAATACTACATGATCTAACCTGTCAGATGAACACTGTAAATAACAAAAAATAAAAACGGTGCCAAAACAGCTATTTTTTGTTACCTTGCCTCACAAAAAGTGTAATACAGAGCAACCAAAAATCATATCTACCCTAAAATAGTAGCAACAAAACTACCACCTTATCACGTAGATTGCAAAATGGGGTCATTTTTTGGGAGTTTCTACTCTAGGGTGCATCAGAGGGGCTTTAAATGGGACATGGTGTCAAAAAAACAATCCAGCAAAATCTGCCTTCAAAAACCATATGGCGTTCCTTTCCTTCTGCGCCCTGCCGCATGCCCGTACAACAGTTTACGACCACATATAGGGTGTTTCTGTAAACTACAGAATCAGGGCAATAAATATTGAGTTATGTTTGGCTGTTAACCCTTGCTTTGTTACTGAAAAAAAATTATTAAAATGGAAAATCTGACAAAAAAGTGAAATTCTGAAATTTCATCTCCATTTTCCATTAATTCTTGTGGAACACCTAAAGGGTTAACAAAGCTTGTAAAATCAGTTTTGAATACCTTGAGGGTGTAGTTTCTAAAATGGGGTCACTTTTGAGTGGTTTCTATTATGTAAGCTCCACAAAGTGACTTCCGACCTGAACTGATCCTTAAAAAGTGGGTTTTTGAAATTTTCTGAAAAATTTCAAGATTTGCTTCTAAACTTCTAAGCCTTCTAACGTTCTAAAAAAATAAAATAGCATTTCCAAAATGATCCAAACATGAAGTAGACATATGGGGAATGTAAAGTAATAACTATTTTTGGAGTTATTACTATCTATTATAAAAGTAGAGACATTTTTTGTAAATTTGGTATTTTTTTATAAATAAAAATGAAATTTTTTGACTCAGTTTTATCACTGTCATGAAGTACAATATGTGACGAGAAAACAATCTCAGAATGGCCTGGATAAGTAAAAGCGTTTTATAGTTATTACTACATATAGTGGCACATGTCAGATTTGCTAAAAATGGCCTGGTTCTTAAGGTGAAAAATGTCATGGTCCTTAAGGGGTTAAAAGAGTTTTCCAACATCTTTATACTGATGACCTATCCTCAGGATAGCTCATTAGTATCTGATCGGTGATGGACCGACACCCGGGACCCCCGCCGATCAGCTGTTTGAATGGGGCTGAGCTGCTCCTAGGCCACGTGAATAATGCACGAGGAAGAGCAGCGAGAAGGCCATGGCAATCACAGGAGCGCCGCTGCCTTCTCAATCAGCTGATCGGGGGTCCCGTGTGTCGGACCCCCACCAATCAGATACTGTTGACCTATCCTGAGGTTAAGTCATCAGTATAAAATTCTCGGAAAACCCCTTTAATATCATGTTTGTGAGTGGCAAAATGATGTGAACCTTTTCTTTCTGTGTCTGGTGTGACCTCTTTGTGCAGTGATAAATGCAACCAAACTTTTCAGTAATTGTTGATTAGTCCTGCACATGGAACTTAAGCCTCTTCTTCCATACAAAACATCTTCAGCGCTGATATTTTGGTGGTTTTTCTCCCATGAACTGCTCGCTTCAGGACCTTCCATCACATTTCTATTGGATTATGGTCAGGACTTTGACTTGGCCATTTTAAAATATTCATAGCTTTATGTAGTTTTTGGTCAAATTTATGCAGAAAAATAGAAACTGAAGGCTTCACAAATAAGGATGAGCGAACTTCAAGTTTTGAGGGGTAAATGCTGAATTGTGTTATGGATTCCGTTACCACGGACAAAAACTCAATTCAATGACGGAATTGCATAACGGAGTGCCTTTAGAGGAAATCGAAGCTTATGGCCAGCATAACGGATCTGTCCGGTTCTATTATGCAGACGAGGACTCTCCTACATAACAGAAAGCGGACGAACTTTCAAGCACCACTGTAATTATATTGTAGTTTAATTGTCATCACTGTTTTTTTGTAATGTTTTGTTACTGCTATAATTTTATCAGATCATGTGAATCACGCTGAATTCGTTGATTTCCTGTAGATTACCCGTATCGTCCTGACGTGAAGATACAGGTGCCCCCTCTTTATAATAACACTGAGGCCTCCCTGGAATGTGAAATCTACAACTACTTTCCAGGTGTATTGAATGGGATGTGGCTGAAGAAGGACAGACTATCCGGAGAGACTCATCACATAGCTGGAGAAGGGGCGTACAGGATCTCCAACCAGGAGTTAGGCCGACAGCCCAATAATACATACAGCTATAAGTCATGTCTGATCTTCACTCCCACTGTGGAATCGGATCAAGGCGCAGAATTCATTTTCCAGGTGACACATCCCAGCCTTGAGCAGCCCATGCAAAAGAGTACGGGAGCGCTGCAGATAGCTGGTGAGTATCAGACACTGCGTTATCAATAGATGTCAAATAAAAATCGGAAGTAACCTTCATATTTTAGTCTTAAAGGGAATCTGTAACCCCCATAGACGGTTAGGTACAGCTGTTGGGCTCCTTTAAACCTAATTAGCATATTTATGAAAACTTGTTTTGGGGGATAGTGAACATTGTTCTGGACATTAAGGTGTATGTGAAAAAGGCTATGGGAGCGCTACAGTGCCATATAAACAGTTAGAAACGATCTAGGTCAGTGATGGGCAACGTGCGGCTCTCCAGCTGTTGCAGAACTACAACTCCCAGCATGCAAAGCCTGTCTATAGCTATCAGCCTACTGCAGGGCATGGTGGGAGTTGTAGTTTAGCAACAGCTGGAGGGCCGCACGTTGCCCATCACTGATCTAGGTGGTGACAGATTCCCTTTAAATACATTGAGCATCCATCATCACTGCTCAGTTGTAGTAGTAACCTCTGCAGGGTATTGGTAATCTCTGGTAACTAGCATCTCAGGCAACTGTTGGTGAGTTCACATGTTACATATTTATTACAACAGTTCATAGTCCAGTATATGAGGATGGGGTTTTCGATACCCCATCCACATATAGCATTAAAAGTCTGTGCACAGTTTACAGCATGCACAGGAATTCTGTTTCTGAATCTTTGCAGATTTTGCCGTGTATTTGTAGAGTCTACTTTGTATGGCCTAAGGCCTCTTTCACACTTGCGTTGTCCGGATCCGTCGTGTACTCCATTTGCCGGAAGTGCCCGCCGGATCCGTAACAACGCAAGTGACCTGACAGCATTTGAAGACGGATCAGTCTTCAGTATGCTTTCAGTGTTACTATGGCAGCCGGGACGCTATTAAAGTCCTGGTTGCCATAGTGGTAGTGGGGAGCGGGGGAGCGGTATACTTACAGTCCGTGCGGCTCCCGGGGTGCTCCAGAATGATGTCAGAGCGGCCCATGTGCATGGATCACGTGATCCATGCGCGTGGGGCGCCCTGACATCACTCTGGAGCGTCCCGGGAGCCGCACGGACTGTAAGTATACTGCTCCCCTGCTCTCCACTACACTTTACCATAGCAGTCGAGACTTTAGCGTCCTGGCTGCCATGGTAACCATTCAGAAAAATCTAAACGTCGGATCCGGCGATGCGCCGAAACGACGTTTAGCTTAAGGCCGGATCCGGATTAATGCCTTTCAATGGGCATTAATTCCGGATCCGGCCTTGTGGCAAGTGTTCAGGATTTTTGGCCGGAGCAAAAAGCGCAGCATGCTGCGGTATTTTCTCCGGCCAAACAACGTTCCGGTCCTGAACTTAAGACATCCTGATGCATCCTGAACGGATTTCTCTCCATTCAGAATGCATGGAATAAAACTGATCAGGATTTTTCCGGCATAGAGACCCGACGACGGAACTCTATGCCGGAAAACAAAAACGCCAGTGTGAATGAGCCGTAAGTAGCTACACCCCCTAGGCCTTATTCACGTGTCAGTGTTTTGCATAAGTGATTGATGCAAAATTAGGAGTGGATCTTCCACCAGGATAAGGTATGATGGAAACATGACAGCTAAAGTCTAAGCAACAGAAGAGATATTACTGTTAGAAATCGAGTTGGGAATAATCTGGGGTAAAACCTGCTGTTACTTTCATTATCAGCTGCATTCACTTCATCCCGATTTCTATCAGTGATATCTTCCCCTGTACTGAACATTGCTGTCATTCTGGTATTGTCTAAATGCTTGTAATGTCAGCTTCCAAACAATATTTCTAGCTGCTACCAAACCAGAGATAGGAGCAGTTAAAGCAGCTTCCCCCATTCCCTTCAGTGTGGAGGAGAATGAGGAAGCTGCAGGAGGAGAGACAAAAACAGTAAAAATATATAGAAATATGACATTATCATCATTGTACGGACCCACATAATAAAATTATATTATTTTTACCACACAGTGAACTCCATAAAATAATTCCACAAAATAATGTCAAAATTGCTGTCTTTTTATCTCTCCCCCTAAAAATAAAATACTAAGTTACTTGTTACACTATATATATAAAAACCTACGACTAATCCCACAGAATAAAAAAAATATTTAGAAGAAAAAATTTAAAAGTTATGAGTGCTAGAACACTAAGGGGTTAAAAATGCAATAGTGTCCCCTGAGTTGTGCGCTAACAAGATTTACTGCAGACACACATTAAAAATCTACAATAAAAAAAGGGACATTTTTGGGAGGGTTTTCCCAATTTTAACGTAACTGTTAAGAGGTTAATTTTGCTCCAGATTTTAGATAAGTCACTAATGCAGAACACCAACATGTGACTAAGGGCTCACTTACACTGCCCAGTTGTCGGGTAGATTATGTGGAACCAGCCTGTAAATGATTGCACTAGCCATCGCTTGTCCCCTTACAGTGGAGGAGATCTCTGCTTGTGCAACGCAGCAGCAACGGCCAGGGCCCCTTTTACAATGGTGGTGGTACCCAGTTGCTCCTACCTGGATACAGTTGGACCCCATGCGATGGCTTTGAAGCAGACAATAGGGGGAATAATTTAGGTATTGTAGAAATAATCGAGTCCAGACCTTAAGATGCAGTTGAAAAGCAGCTTTACTTTGGGGTAAACTTTTATCAGAAACAATCTTCCAACTTGGTTTTGGTCCCAGCAGGCTCTAGCATTAAACCGTGGTAGGCAAACTCATCCCTGCTACACTTGTTTCTCTCTGGCTCTGCTGTACTGACAGGCTAGCTATATGACTCAGCTTCTTCTTTATGCTGCACATTTCTCGGTAGTCTGACTCTATCTAGGTTATGATAAGGGTCCATTCACACGTCCGCAAATGGGTCCACAGCCGTTCCGCAATCCTGCGGAACGGGTGCAGACCCACTCATTCTTTATGGGGCCGGATGTGTAGTGGAGAGCACACTATGTGCTCTCCGCATTTGCGGAGCGCGGCCCCGAACTTCCGGGCCGCAGCTCCGCAAATGATAGAACATGTCCTATTCTTGTCTGCAGATGGGAAGAAGAATAGGCATTTCTATGGGGGGTGCCGGCCACGGACGTGTGAGTGGACACTAATGATGATGATGCCAGGGAACTATGCTCCTGACTTCTGAGGCTTCAGGCTTTGGCCTCCATGTCCAGCAGTGCTGAAGGTGCTCTAGCTGGCTTGCTGGGGGGCTGGCTGGGACACTCTAACAATCCACGTCCCCTGAAGGAACTCAAGGAGAACATCAGTATCAGCCGACAGAACCCGCCCTGTCCAGAGATGCCGAGACCTGAACGGGGACCACTTCCAGCATGTTCCGTGACTTGTGGGGAATTAAAAAGAAAACAATCCACTTGCTCGTTCATCTTGTCGTACTATTGCTGGAGGCGGCTACTTTTCCATGAGGCATCCTGCAGAAAAAGAGTCAAATATGGAGAATATACAGTGTAAATGGTGTCTCCTTTAAAATGGTCCAAAATAAAGTTATTTCTTTTAATTATTCAGATTCCGGTGACAAAGACGATGATGCGCTTCACCAGATATTCAGCAGAACAGCATCATAATGTGATGTCTGCGTGTTCTGTGAGTATGTAACATGATGTAACATGAAGTCCTCAGCATGCAGCTACTATTATATTGTAATGTCTGCGTGTTCTCTGAGTATGTAACATGTATGTAACATGAAGTCCACACTCAGTATTATCCAGAATGGAGACCCCCGCCCTTATATAACATACCTGCAGCTGTACTGACCTATAACCTTATACATAACAGACAGGACACGCTCCCCCAACTTCACAGCAACAATGTACCAGATGTACATGACCAGTGAGCTCTCCAGTGATTCCAGTGCTGAGGGGCCCTGACCAGCAGCTACACTGGGAGCGATGTATGTGTAGTGTAATGTGACTATGTCTGGCTTTCTTATGATTTTAAATGTATTTTAAAGCACATCTATGATGAGACAGATCTAACTTCTGTAGAATATGTATTAAATTACACTAAGTGAAAATTTATCCTCCAGAGCTGTAGTTCTATCAGCAACGTATTAATTGGATAATGCAGTACTGAGTGATACTCTCTGGGTCTAACATTGATTCTGGCCAATCACCTTTGGACTCTGTTCACACACAGTAGATTTGTATTCTATACATCTGAAAGGTCTGCACTATTCAGGCGCATGGAATAGTTGCAGAAATGTTTGCAGCACATTTGTTGGACATGAACCTTTGCGGTTCCTCCTCTCTGCATTGATGGTACCACGATCACCCACTACAATGTATATGTAACGGTATTACATTAATGTATCGAATGGTTTCATAATAAATCCTCTTTATGTCTGTATCTGGCATTTTGGTTTTATTTCAAAATTTGAATATTTTTTCCAAGTTCAGACTGAAAGTTTAGAAATGAGAAATGTTTTTTGTTTTTTTATTTATTTATTTTTTTCAGTCTCCTTCCCATTTATGTGAACTCTGGACTACGCCAATTTTTTTTCCATTGGTACAGTGGAGGGCTTGGGAACCTTGAAACAAAGCAATTCTTGGGTTACGCAGATCCCGACAGAGAGGCTTCTCAGTGCTGCAATCAAACATGATCACAAGTGTGTAGAAGGGGAGAGCTCCATTATAGAAGTGACTGCTGATCCTCGTAGCACCGTGGAGACTGACATGGACCTGGCCAGTTGTCCTCAGGACTGTCTCTTGTAAATGGCTCTTAGGGCAAACTTGTAGTATGGCGCTCCTGCAAATTTGTATACACAATGGGGGTCATTTACTATCCAGAAATGCGCCTATATTTTGTATTTCTGGCGCAGATTGCGGCACAAAGGCTATTTGGGCCACAATCTGCAAGTTGGACGAGGAAGGTGACGGGCCAGGAGGCCGGTCTCATTCATCATTTTCTACACTTGTTTTAGGCGTAGAAAATGGTCTAAATATAAGACAGCAAGGAAGCTGGCATAGATTTAGACTGGCGCTGGATGCCTCAGGTGCCTCTTCATAACTTTGGTGGATCCAGCACCAGCTATAGGAGTCGTTAAGACCAGCGTCTTCTGTCCTCCTGTAGCTTTCGAGGTTGCAGTGACTGCGCCATTTCTGGATATGTTTTTTCTATTTCTTAAAATCTGTAACTGATGTTTCTCTCTAGGGATGAGCTAGTGGACTTTGATCCGAATTTCAGGATAAACTCAATTTGCCGCAAAGCCGAATTTCCTCGTGCTTTTCGGTAGCGAATTAATTTACCTTAAATAAAAAAATAATAATAATACTTACCTGCTCCATTTGCTTGTGATGGGCCGCCATCGCCAGAAGCAGCCGAATCTAATTTTTAAATACTTCACTCATCTCCATTTCTCTCCACAAATCCTGTTTTTGGGAAGCCTTGATTAAGGCCTCTTTCACACGAATGTTTTTTTTGCGAGTGTACGGACTGTTTTTTTGCGTTCCGGATATGGTCCGTATACAGAATCATTATTTTCCATGGTTTCGCAAAAAAAACTGAAGTGTTTCCGTTTTTCCGTTTCCGTGCAAAGATGTCCTATTATTGCCCGCAAATCACGTTTCGTGGCTCCATTCAAGTCAGTGGGTCCGCAAAAAAACGGAACGCATACAGAAATGCAACCGTATGTCTTCCGTATCCATTCCGTTTTTTGCGGAACCATCTATTGAAAATTTTAAGCCCCGCCCAATTTTTTTAAGTAATTACTGGATACGTCATACGGAAAAATGTAACCGAAACGGAAACACAACGGAAACAAAAAATGGATCCGATAAAAACGGCCCGCAAAACACTGACAAAGCCATACGGTCGTGTGAAAGAGGCTCAATAGGCCGGTCCCAGATATTCCTAAACTCATTAAGCTTATGTTGATGGATAATAGAAAATACATAGCGGGAGCAAGGCAGACGCACGCGGTTAGCGTAGACAGCGTAAAAGGTAAATTATGTTGGATTATGTCCCAAACATTCTTCTAGAAAAGTGGCTGGCTGTGAGGGGATACAGTCACCCAGGGGCGGATACTGACCGCAAAAGACTCCTGTGCAAAAAGTGTGCGCGGACATCTAATATAACGGATCTAAGACGTAAAATGGCTGAAACGGATGCAAAATGTGCATAACTGAGCATAACGGATGCTTAAAATACAGGATCCATTTTTGACAGATCAGAAGAACGGAAAACGAAGCGGTGATGTGAACCTAGCCTTAATGGGAGGAGATCTATTTATCAAGGCATGTTTTATGGCGGTCTTGATATTTCCGGTGCTGAGGCGCAGGTTTCGTCAGATATTAGGCGGGTCCTCTGACACCTAAAC
This sequence comes from Bufotes viridis, assembly GCA_033119425.1. Lineage (NCBI taxonomy): Eukaryota > Metazoa > Chordata > Amphibia > Anura > Bufonidae > Bufotes > Bufotes viridis. The sequence goes on along the minus strand of CM065595.1, from coordinate 6,295,916 downwards.
TGAATTCTAGGGCGGCTCCAAGATTTCTTCCTTCACTTATGCCAGAAAACTGGGGTAAATAAAGATAAATGTGACTGGCCAACGTTCGAGGACATCCCCACAGCCGTTCACAGTACCAGCAATAATCTGCAGCATAAATTAAAGGGGTTTTCCAGTTTCATGAAATGGATGAGCTATCCTCGGGCACCCCCGTCGATCAGCTACTTGAAGGGGCTGAGGCTCTAGTGCGAGAGCTGTGCTCTCCTCAGTGTTTACCGGCACGGCGTCTACGTTGTAGTGGTGCGGCAGTGTAATTACAAGTGAACGGACGAGGAAGCTGTAATTACACTGCACCACTGCTGCGAAGGAGATGGCGGGCAGCTAAGGCTACTTTCACACTGCCGTTTCTGGATCCGCTTGTGAGATCCGTTTCAGGGCTCTCACAAGCGGCCCAAAATGCATTCTGAATGGATAAGGATCAGAATGCATCAGTTTGGCTCCGTTCCGCTCTGGAGCCTGGTTGCTGCGTTTTGGTGTTCGCCTGACGATGCAGAGCCAAACGGATCCGTGGTGCAATTGAAAAATGGATCCGTCCCCCATTGACTTTCAATGGTGTTCAGGACGGATCCGTTTTTACTTTGTTCTTTTTTGTTAAAGATAATGCAAACGGATCCGTTCTGAACGGATACAATCGCTTGCATTATCAGTGCGGATCCGTCTGTGCAGATACAAGACGGATCCGCACTCTAACGCAGGTGTGAAAGTAGCCTAAAGGAAAAGGACACAGCGCTCACTGAGTTTTGTGGCCTCTTCATGCACTGATGAGTTGGGGTGCGGAGGGTCAGACCCTCACAGACCTGATAGTGATCCTGAGGATCGGTCATCAATATCACTAAACCAAAATACCGCTTTATAGGGTTTCTGTCATCACAATTTTTGCTGTTAAACAGGCTGACATTATACATGTGCAAATGTCACCTGAATTTAACTCTGCTATTCTTTTTTTTCAGCGTGCCCCCGTTTTTGTACAATTATAACTTTTATTATATGCAAATTAGCCTCTAGTAGCAGGTGCAAGGCCCCCCCCCTTCTCCTAGAGGCTAATTTGCATATAACCGTTCTCCCACCTCATGTCACGCCCTTCTACTCTTGATTGACAGGGCCAGGCCAGTGTTGATCTTCTCCTGCCGACCCTGTCTGCCGGGGAAATCTTGCGCCTGAGCCATCCCGTTCAGTATTCGGCGCAGGCGCAGTGAGGGGAGGACGCTCACCGGCTGCCTCACTGCACCTGCTCCGAATACTGAACGGGACTGCGCAGGCGCGAGATTTCCCGGGTAAATTCAGGTGACATTTGCACAGGTATAATGTCAGCCTGTGGTGACAGAAACCCTTTAACCTGTGGTGTTGATTTTATATCTGCAGGATGTAAGTTTAGGGCGCCTTCACACCAGGCAGATATTGTTGCAGAATTCTCTGTGACTGAAAATCAGTCCCATTCGTTTGAAGCCCATGGATTTCTGCAAGACCCATTCAGATGAATGGAACTGATTTTCAGCTGCAGAATTTTCTGCAACGAAATCTGCCACATGTGAAGGCGCCCTTATACTGTGGATTTTTCACCACTGATTTCACACGTTGTATAGAGTTGAAATCCCAGCAAAATCCACTGCCCTGTACCCTGTGAGAAGAATACCGCCATACTGCAAGCAATGGTTGTATGTGGACGACTCTGCCAGGGCTGGGTGTCATGTTACACATGCATGATTTGCTTTTTCATTAATGTGTCCCTTCTCTCTTCCCCTAGCTTTTGCTCTCTCTCTCTTGTCTCCTCCCTTCTTCTTCATTCTGGCTTCATCCCTCATCTCAGCTACATGCTCCTGTTAGCTGCTCACAGCATGATTTTTTGACCTATCCATCTGTTCATCGGTGTAAGATCTGCACAGTTTGGAATAAACTTCTTCAGGATCTACAAGGTGTCCTTTAGATCGAGTCACTGTCGGCCAATTCACCTAAGACTGCAGCTATTGCCATCTCATCACAACTGTAAGTTCAGAGATCACATTGTAGTGCTTAGACTGGAGAGGCAGAACAGTCAAAAAATCAGTGAAGGGATCCTACAAGATCTGCCAAATATCTTTCAAGGGATCCTTGCTAGCTATGCATGTATAGTGAGATGTATATGGACACTGGAATATAGCAGGATATATGTACAAGCCTGTATACTGCAGCCAGCAAGTAAATCTCAGCATAAGATTCATCAGTTTTCTGCACAGATTAGTGAGGAAACTGTTCATGCAACTGTTATATAATCAGGTCCTAGACTGACTGTATTGTCACATAATCAGCTCCTAGACTGACTGTATTGTCTCATGCATTCTGCCTACAAGTCAATCTAAGCTCTGTATGCAATCCAAACTAACTTTGCAGCAGCCATTGCTAAACTTCTCTCTGACTCCGCCTCCCACTGGTTGCCTAGGAAACCCTCTCCCAGAGCCAGGAGATTGATACATTTCTATGCAAACACATACATTGTGATTTAACCTTCTGCTTGTTGTCACAATGCACCAGCAAGGCAATGTACAATCTGGGGAACCTAATACACAGCAAGGACCTGAACCTCCTACAGATCAGGAGTCAGATCCTCAAACCCACATGAAACAAAAACGTTCAGTGAAACCAACCTGGAAGGTCCAACATTACTATGAGGCTGACAGTGCAGAACTGCTGCAGAACCTCAGCCACTCATGGTCTAACACTACTGAATGCATGTCAGCTCTGTCTCAACCAACTCATGAGGTATTGCACCTAGAGGGCGCTGTTAAGCAATTGAATGCTGCCTATGAGAACTACCAAAGACTGTCTGCTAAATATGCTGATCTCTTAAAGCGGTACAACACAGAAAATTCCTTAAAAGAATTACAGGAATTGAATGAGCTCAATCTTGAAAGAGACGATCTAGTAATACAAACAAGGACAAAAACAGATGTAAAAATCGCACATCTCCATGAATCCAGATCCCATCTGTCCACAACTTCTAAGCGCTCCACACGATCTTCTAAATCCTTAAGATCAACATCTTCTACTCTCAGCCAACAACTCATTAAAGCCCGCGCTGACGCAGAAGCTTCTAAAATTCTGGCAGCTTTCGCCCAAGAGAAAGCTAAGATGGAAGCTGAAGCTGCAAAGATGGAAGCTGAAGCTGCAAGGATGGAAGCTGAGGCTGCACAGAAGAAAGCAGAAATGGAAGCTGAGGCTGCACGGAAAAGAGCAGAAATGGAAGTTTTTGAAAAACAATGTGAGCACGCCAAAGACATGGCAAGACTAAGAGTCTTAGAGCAGGCTGTAAGTGACAATGAAAGAGGTGTCAGTAGCAATCACTCTGTTACATCTTATGCATCAGTGTCATCACAGACCTCATCAAAACTCCATCAATCTGTCATAGCAGCCAAAGAACGCAACCAAGGTGTTTTCTCTACATCTAATACACCTTTTCAAGTGGCAGAAACGGGTACGGATAGAAATGACCTATTACACTATCGCACTAACCTGCCATCCTCTAACTAATCCATTATACGGCTACAAACCAACACACCTTTGGACCGCACACCAGCTCCAGTGTTAAATGCCTTAGCACCATCTTATGTTCCCAAGTCACTCAACGTCAATGTACCAGCTACTGCAACTAACTCAGTCCTGCCTGCAATTGTATATCCAAAGTCTGAAAACACAGACATGTCGCAGTTTTCCAAGTACATCCTTCGCAGAGAACTCACTAGGACGGGCCTCACCGTGTTTGATGACAAACCCGAAAATTATCGAGGCTGGAAATTCACCTTTAAGGCCACAATCAGCGAGCTAGACATCACTGCTGCAGAAGAATTGGATCTACTCATCAGATGGCTAGGTCCTCAGTCAGCTGAACGTATCAAGAGACTTAAAACAGTTTACACTTCCAATCCTGCTGCAGGTCTCGACGCTGCTTGGGACGGACTTGAACGTAGCTTTGGCAGCTCTGAAGCCATCGAAGATGCCTTACTCAAAAGGTTGCAAGGCTTCCCAAGGATTACAGCTAAAGACAATCTAAAGCTTCAAGAACTTAGTGATCTTCTATTAGAGCTTCAACTAGCTAAGGCTGACACCCGCCTACCCGGGCTTAGTTACCTTGACACCCCTCGTGGCATCAACCCTATTGTTCTTAAGCTACCATATGGCATCCAAGAAAAATGGGTTAGTCAAGGATCTACTTACAAGAAAAGGTATGGAGTTGCCTTTCCTCCCTTTTCCTACTTCTGTACCTTCATAAAGGAAATCGCAGACTCTAAGAATGACCCAAGTTTCTTCTACGGTGACTGTATCCCTCTTAGTCCACCTTCTCCAGGACTTGCAAACACGCGCATAATGCACAGAGACCGCAGGGGTCCAGTGTCAGTAAAAAGGACTGATGTTCAACCTGCACCTGCTACGGTTCTTCCGAAAACTGGACAAAACAAGAAACTTGGGGACCCAAATCGCCAATGTCCCATACATAACAAGCCACACCCACTTAAGAAGTGCATCGGTTTCAGAAAGAAACCTCTACAGGAACGCAAGGAACTTTTAAAAGAATTCGGAGTTTGTTTCAGATGCTGTGCTTCCACAGAACACATGGCAAAAGACTGTAAGGCCATCATTAAATGCATAGAATGCGGTAGTGACAACCACGTTCAAGCCCTTCATCTGTACCAACACAGCACTACTCCATCCACTGACCTCCCCCCCAGGGCAAAGCTTGGCGGGGAGCACGCTGAACAAACAGCTACCTCCACCCCAGTGTTCTCAACATGCACTGAAGTCTGTGGGGAAGGACTTTGTGGAAAATCCTGCGCTAAGATATGCTTGTTTCGTGTATACAAAAAGGGCAAACCTGAAAGAGCTGTAAGACTGTATACCATTCTTGACGACCAGAGTAACCGATCTCTCGCAAGTACAAGGTTCTTTGATCTCTTAGGCATAGCAGGAGGTGTTCTACCTTATACCCTGGGTACTTGTGCAGGCATTACAGAAGTCTGGGGTAGAAGAGCCAGTGACCTTGTAGTTACTCCTCTCAATGGCAACTTGGAAATACCCTTGCCTACTATCATTGAGTGTAATCAGATCCCAACTAACAAGGATGAGATCCCCACTCCTGAAGCTGCCTTGCACCATACTCATTTGAAGGACATAGCTGATCAAATACCAGCCTTTGAGGAAAATGCTGATATCCTGTTGCTACTCGGGAGAGACATCCTAAGGGTGCACAAGGTGCGCCATCAAATCAACGGCCCACATGATGCACCTTACGCCCAGCGCCTGGATCTAGGCTGGGTCATTATCGGCAACGTCTGTCTTAGCAATGCCAGGAAACCTCTCTCGGTTTCTTCCTTTAAAACACATGTCCTGCCCAATGGACGCACTACTTGCTTTCCAAGACAACATCACTATAGTGTGAAAGAAAGGCTGTGTGACAAAGGCACGCCAGAGCGCATCATACTCAATGAAAAGAAAGCATTTATCTTTCGGGATGACAACATTGGTAACACAGTGTTTGAAGTAACCACAGAAGACAATGAGTTAGCAGCCACAATGGAAGACAAGGAATTCTTGAGAACCATGAGTAAAGAGTTCTATCAAGATGATTCTAACAGCTGGGTGGCGCCGCTACCATTCCGCACTCCAAGGAAGAGAATTCCAAATAATAGACAACATGCAGATTCACGGTTCATCTCTTTAGAGCGCAACCTGAACCGGAAACCGGAGATGAAGAAACATTTTGTCGACTTTATGCAGAAGGTGTTTGAGAGAGACCATGCTGAACCTGCACCCTCTCTTACACAAGGAGAAGAATGCTGGTACCTTCCGTGTTTTGGTGTCTACCATCCTCGTAAGCCTGACCAGATTAGAGTGGTCTTTGACTCAAGCGCCGTCATGAAGGCGTTTCTCTCAATGACAATCTTCTCTCTGGACCCAATCTGAACAACAACCTCTTAGGAGTCCTACTCCGCTTTAGACAAGAGCCAATTGCCATTATGGCCGACATTCAACAAATGTTTCATTGTTTCATCGTCCGTGAAGATAACAGAAACTTTCTCAGGTTCCGATGGTATCGCAATAATGATGTCAACAACGAGGTCATAGACTATCGGATGAAAGTTCACGTGTTCGGCAATAGCCCTTCCCCGCAGTTGCCATTTATGGACTGAGAAAAACTGCCCAAGAAGGAGAACAGGAGTTCGGGACGGATGCACGTCAGTTTGTAGAGAGGAACTTCTACGTGGATGACGGTCTTAAGTCCCTACCTACGGAAGAAGAGGCCATTGACCTTCTCACCAGAACCCAGGACATGCTTGCCACTGCCAACCTCAGACTACACAAAATCATCTCCAACAGCAATAAGGTAATGGGAGCATTTCCTTCCGATGATCATGCTGTCAGTGCCAAGGAATTCCAACCAGAGTCTGACCTTTCCCTCACACAACGCAGCCTTGGATTGCTATGGGATGTTAAACAAGACACGCTCACATTTCAAACATCAGCCTGCGACAAGCCCTTCACAAAAAGAGGAGTACTGTCCGCAGTGAACAGTATCTACGACCCCTTGGGATTCATTGCACCCTTTACTATTCAGGGTAAGATATTACTCAGACAACTCACTACAGAGAACACTGACTGGGATACCCCGTTACCCAAGGAGAAACAACAAAGGTGGGAATCCTGGAAACAGTCTCTCCAGGCATTGGAACAGTTTAAGATACCACGCTCTTACACTCCTGTGTCCTTGAAGAATGCCACCAGACTAGAGATCCATGTCTTTTCTGATGCATCCATGGAAGCCATAGCTGCAGTAGCCTATCTCCGAGCTGTACACTCCAACGGTGAAATAGGAGTAGGATTTGTCATGGGCAAAACCAAGCTAACTCCAAAGCCTGCACATACCATCCCAAGGCTTGAACTCTGTGCAGCCATGTTAGCTGTTGAAATTGCTGAGCTTATAAAGCACGAAATAGACCTTGACATTGATTCCTTCGACTTTTACACAGATAGCAAAATCGTGCTAGGATACATACATAATCAAACAAGACAGTTCCATGTGTATGTCGGCAATCGAGTGGAACGCATCAGGAAATTCTCTACGCCAGAGCAATGGCACTATGTACCCACAGACCTTAACCCTGACGACTTAGGCAGTCGTGCAGTGCCTGCTGCTGCGTTTTTGGATACATCATGGATATCTCCACCAGTACTCTTGAATGAAGCAATGAAGTTCATCGGTGTATGATCTGCACAGTTTGAAATAAACTTCTTCAGGATCTACAAGGTGTCCTTTGGATCGAGTCACTGTCAGCCAATTCACCTAAGACTGCAGCTATTGCCATCTCATCACAACTGTAAGTTCAGAGATCACATTGTAGTGCTTAAACTGGAGAGGCAGAACACTGGGGGATGGGGGATTATCCGCATACAATAGTAATAGGAGCACATAGTATTGGAAAGAGATCAGACCACTTCTAGTATAACACTGCTTTATTTCATTCAGATGATTATGGCATACAATGTGTTAATTACACTTGTAATAAAATAAAAATTTGAAAATTCATAAGAAGTTAATATTTCATGAAAACATTCACAGTTAAGGTACTTTGACACCTGCGTTCGCGGAATCCGGCAGGCAGTTCCGTTACCGGAACTACCTGCCGAATCTGGAAATCAGTATGCAAACTGATAGCATTTGTTTCCGGATCCGTTTGACAAATGCATTGAAATACCCTATCCGTCCCTCCGGTGTCATCCGGAAAAACGGATCCGGCATTTATCTTTTTCACATTTTTAAAGGTTTGCGCATGTGCAGATCGGAAAACCGGATCCATTTTTCAGAACACTGGTACCGGATCCAGCATTGATACATTTCAATGTAAAATAATGCCAAATCCGGCAAGTGTTCTGGAATTTTTGCTGGAGAAAATACCACAGCATGCTGCGGTATTTTCTCCGACCAAATGCGTTTTTTTCCGGGTGCTTGTGCTTGCTGCTGCTCTCTGTAACAATATATGGGAGAACTGTCAGCTGAAGAAGCTTTATCAGACGAGACGCAGAGGGTCAGGGGTCTGCCTTTATGTAGAGTCCTGTCTAAAGCCCACACTCCTTATCAGACGAGACGCAGAGGGGCAGGGGTCTGCCTTTATGTAGAGTCCTGTCTAAAGCCCACACTTCTTATCAGACGAGACAGAGAGGGTCAGGGGTCTGCCTTTATGTAGAGTCCTGTCTAAAGCCCGCACTCCTTATCAGACGAGACGCAGAGGGGCAGGGGTCTGCCTTTATGTAGAGTCCTGTCTAAAGCCCGCACTCCTTATCAGACGAGACGGAGAGGGGCAGGGGTCTGCCTTTATGTAGAGTCCTGTCTAAAGCCCGCACTCCTTATCAGACGAGACGCAGAGGGGCAGGGGTCTGCCTTTATATAGAGTCCTGTCTAAAGCCTGCACTCCTTATCAGACGAGACGCAGAGAGGCAGGGGTCTGCCTTTATGTAGAGTCCTGTCTAAAGCCCACACTCCTTATCAGACGAGACGCAGAGGGGCAGGGGTCTGCCTTTATGTAGAGTCCTGTCTAAAGCCCACACTCCTTATTAGACGAGACGCAGAGGGGCAGGGGTCTGCCTTTATGTAGAGTCCTGTCTAAAGCCCGCACTCATTATCAGACGAGACGCAGAGGGGCAGGGGTCTGCCTTTATGTAGAATCCTGTCTAAAGCCCGCACTCCTTATCAGACGAGACGCAGAGGGGCAGGGGTCTGCCTTTATGTAGAGTCCTGTCTAAAGCCCGCACTCCTTATCAGACGAGACGGAGAGGGGCAGGGGTCTGCCTTTATGTAGAGTCCTGTCTAAAGCCCGCACTCTGTGAAGAGGGACATGAACATGTGGAGTCGCTGTGGGTAGAAATACATGAAGGCAAAAGAAATAATAAAATACTAATAGAAATTTATTATAAACCACCTAATATACCAGAGTCCCCAGAAAATCTACTACTAAGGCCTCATGCACACGACCGTTGTTTTTTGCTGTCCGCAAATCGGGATCCGCAAAAAAACCTGATGGTCCATCAGTTTTTTGGGGAGGATTCCTTTGTTTTCACAGATCCCTTGTAATAAATGCCTTTCCTCGTCTGCAAATGAGAAAAAAGTAGGACATGCACTACTTTTTTGCTAAAGGGAAACACGGACAATGGACGCGGAACACAAACGGATGAACTTTCAGGATTTTTTTGCTGACCCATTAAAATGAATGGGTTCCTGTCCTATCCGCAAAAAAACTGAAACGGAAGCCGAGAAAAACAACTGCCGTGTGCATGTAGCCTAAGGCTACTTTCAGACCAGCGTTGGATCGTCATGATAATACAACCGTCTGCATCTGTAATGAACGGATCCGGTTGTATTATTTCTGAAATAGCTATGATGGATCCGTCTCTAGAACCATTGTAAATCAATGAGGGGCGGATTTTTTCTTTTGTGTCCGAGAAAACGGATCAGTCATCATTGACTTACATTGTGAGTCATGACGGATCCATCTTGCTTCGCATCCCAGGATCCACTCAAAAATGCTGCTTGCTCCGCTTTTGTGTGCGTCATGGGAACTCAATCAAACGGAACAGAATGCATTCTGGTGCATTCCGTATTGTTCAGTTTTGTCCCCATTGACAATGAATGGGGACAAAACTGAACCGTTTTCCTCCGGTATTGAGACCCTATGACGGATCTCAATGAAGGAAAGGGAAAATACTGGTGTGAAAGTAGCCTAAGGGAAATAGATGAGTCTGCAAATCACAATGAAGTCATTATTATGGGGACTTCAACTACCCAGATATAGACTGGGAAACTGAAAGCTGTACATCCCATAAAGGAAACAGGTTCTTGGCAATAACCAAAGACAATTACCTTTCCCAACTGGTTCAGGCCCGACTAGAGGGACGGCCATACTGGACTTAGTATTAACCAATAGATCGGACAGAAAAGCAGACGTGCAGGTCGGGGGACACCTGGGAAATAGTGACCATAAAGTAATAATCTTCCAATTGACATTCAAACGAGTGATTCTTCAGGGAGAAACAAAAATACCAAACTTCAAAACAGCAAAATTTGACCGATTATTAGCCATAGGCCTAACTAACTGGGACATAGTCCTCAAAATTAGAAATGCAGTCACAAAATGGGATATTTTTAAAAGCATCCTAAACTCTAATTATGAGAGGTACATACTATATGGGAATAAAAGGGTAAAAAAAAAGGGAAAATAAACTGAGATGAAATGCAGAATGTAAAAGTTAGTTCCTCATTAAAAGTGCCCTGTCTGACCCAAGAAGAAATACAGCGGCGTCTTGAAAAGATTAAAATAGACAAATCATCGGAACCAGATGGCATACACCCCCGTATCCTAAGAGAATTAAGTAATGTCATAGATAGACCTTTTTTTCTGATCTTTCAGGACTCTATATTGACAGGGAGCTTTCACCAGGATTGGTGTTTAGCAAATGTGGTGCCAATATTCAAAAAGGGGGTCAAAAACAGAGCTTGGAAACTATAGGCCGATAAGTTTAACATCTGCTGTGGGTAAACTGTTTGAAGGTTTTCTAAGAGATGCTATCTTGGAGGACCTCAATGAAAATAAGAGTATAATGCTGTATCAGCATGGCTACATGATTGGTCGTGTCAAACTAATTTAATCAGTTTCTATGAGGAGGTAAGTTCTAGACTTGACCGCGGCTAATGAATGGATGTCGTATATCTGGACTTCTCCAACGCATTTGACACTGTACCGCATAAAAGGTTAATATGTAAAATGAGAATGCTCGGACTGGGAGAAAATGTCTGTAAGTGGGTAAGTAACTGGCTGAGGGACAGAAAACAGAGGATGGTTATTAACGGTAGATACTCAGATTGGGCAACTGTCAATAGTGGGGTACCACAGGGGTCAGTACTGGAGGGGTCACTAGTGGGGTACCACAGGGGTCAGTACTGGAGGGGTCACTAGGCGGGTACCACAGGGGTCAGCACTGGAGGGGTCAGTACTGGAGGGGTCACTAGTGGGGTACTACAGGGATCAGCATTGGAGGGGTCACGTCTAGTGGGGTACCTCAGGGGTCAGTATTGGGCCCTATTGTATTCAATATATTTATTAATGATCTTGTAGAAGGCTTGGACAGTAAAATATACATTTTTGCAGATGACACTAAACTGTGTAAAGTAAATAACAAGGAAGTGAACAATATACTCCAGAGGACATGACGCCAGCGTCACCCTGGATGGGGTAGGACCAGTTGGTTCTTTCATTTATCGTAAGGTGTATTGGTACCGCCGTGTACCCTATGATAGATTTTAGCAGGATGTGTAGGTGAGTGTAGTTAGAGGCATGGCTAAATGCTAAATCCTTGCCCTGGGCTCTGGAAAGCCTAGCTACATACATCTCTGGGCGTGTATACCGCCATCATTTCTTCAGCAGATCCTGCGCATCACAAAGGATTTATCCATAGACAGAAAAGCAGAGTGACCCCTCCTTTATTATTGGTCTTGCAGCTCTTTTAAAAATGTATGTGCTATTTACTGTGGGAGTTGTTTTTGTTTTTTTTGCTGCTTTTATTTTTTGTTTTGCTCTTTTCTTCCTTGCTATGAGACGTTTCTTCTTCTTTCCTCTGTGTCTCTGCAGTAAGAACATATACACCTCATTACATATATTTCGGATTTACATTTATATATAGAAATATCTGATCCATCTTCAGGATGAGATGGGGAATGGCATGCCAGCCGCCGAGCAGCCGGGATCTCCTCACAGGCCGGTCACTATGAATACAATGCAGCAGGTAAATAAATGGGTGACCGTATACTATGATACATTGTTGCATCCGGTCCTCCAGAGAGGGATCGTCTTTCTGCTCTCACTCATAGAGGGGAGTCCAGAGCTGGAGACCCCCATCTCTTAGGACATCAGTATGCGCTAATAGGGGACATGGACGAGGATTGCCACATCTGGATATGATTGGTGTCGTACGAGTTGCCTGAAATCTCTTACCTGCCGCAGGCTCCTCATTTTTTTCACTGACATTCGTGCCTTGTTGCTCCGATATTTGAGCCAAAGGAGTCTTCCTGTTCTCATTGTCAATTAAATAATATTCACCTGCACAGAAACAATATTAAGTATTCATATTCAACAATACAGACTCCTCATCTGCAGCCCTTTCATACAGAGTGCCCACACCCACGTCCTGTAGCAGAAGACCAGTCCTGAGATGGGACCACATTAATGAATCCCCATTCAGAATCAGAATCAGGTTTATTTCGCCAAACATGACAGGGTCGTGTCTGGAATTTGGTTTGGCACAATGACATACAAGAACAGTGTTTACACGGTGTTTATTCTGCAGGTTTTGTGAAATCAGCTGTAATCTGGAGTGTCGGGAGGACCTACATGGTAGCAGCTCCGTGAGGGATGCTCCGTTTCCAATAATTACCTTTAGAATCAATTGCTAGACTTGTTAGAGACTCCTGTCTAACTTTATACCACCCATTGGGTGGCTTACCTTGGGCCAGTTATCACATTAAGCCCCACCCCTTCCCACCAAGCCACACCCCCTAACTGAGGAGGGAAAAAGCATGTAAACACATAATAAATGTGGTGCGAGGCATGTAACAATCTGAGTTTACAGGTTTTTATAGCCTTAGCTGAATCACAGCAGTTTTTCAAATGGTTTCCAGCTTCAATCTTGAACTACTGACTCCATTCCCTTCACTTATATAAGTGTCTCTAGTCCTGCAAAAAACATATTTACTTAATGAGTTGTCAGTGAGAGTTAACCATGGGCGCTGCGTCCCCTGTAACAGCGGAACACAACACAATGGAAAGTATAAGTATTGCCGCTCCTTAACCACCTCAGCCCCCCTCACATCACAATCCCTAAGTATAGAAGGCATTCAGTAATAACACAGCTATACAACTAATCACTTGAAAGTGCCATTAAAACCAACTCGAAAAGACCCAGGCACAATGACTTGGCCTAGTGTAACCAAAGAACACCCGCATTACCATAAAAGACCCGGGCACAATGACTAGCCTGGTGTAGCCTGAGAGAAACATAGAAACATAGAATGTGTCGGCAGATAAGAACCATTTGGCCCATCTAGTCTGCCCAATATGCTGAATACTATGACTAGCCCCCGGCCCTATCTTATATGAAGGATGGCCTTATGCCTATCCCATGCATACTTAAACTCCTTCACTTTATTTGCAGCTACCACTTCTGCAGGAAGGCTATTCCATGCGTCCACTACTGTCTCAGTAAAGTAATACTTCCTGATATTACTTTTAAACATTTGCCCCTCTAATTTAAAACTATGTCCTCTTGTAGCAGTTTTTCTTCTTTTAAATATTCTCTCCTCTTTTACTGTGATGATTCCCTTTATGTATTTAAAAGTTTCTATCATATCCCCTCTGTCTCTTCTTACTTCCAAGCTATACATGTTAAGGTCCTTTAACCTTTCCTGGTAAGTTTTGTCCTGCAATCCATGTACTAGTTTAGTAGCTCTTCTCTGAATATCCTTCTGCAGATCTGGTCTCCAGTACTGCACACAATACTGCCAATGAGGTCTCCCTAGTGCTCTGTAGAGCGGCACCAGCACCTCCCTCTTTCTACTGTTAATGCCTCTCCCTATACACCCAAGCATTCTGCTGGCATTACCTGCTGCTCTATGACATTGTCTGTCCACCTTTAGGTCGTCTGATATAATGACCCCTAACTCCCTTTCCTCAGATACTGTGGTTAGTACTGTATCACTGATTTTATATTCTGCTCTTGGGTTTTTACGCCCCAGGTGCATTATCTTGCACTTTTCGACAATAAATTTTAGTTGCCAGATTTTTGACCATTCCTCTAGTTTTCCTAAATCCTTTTCCATTTGGTGTATCCCTCCAGGAACATCAACCCTGTTACAAATCTTTGTGTCATCAGCAAAAGACACACCTACCATTGAGGCCTTCTGCAATTTCGCTGATAAAGATATTAAACAATATGGGTCCCAGAACAGATCCCTGAGGTACCCCACTGGTAACAATACCATGGTCTGAATATACTCCATTGACTACAACCCTCTGTTTTCTGTCCTTCAGCCACTGCCTAATCCATTCAACAATATGTGAGCCCAAGCTCAAAGACTGCAGTTTATTGATAAGCCTTCTATGTGGGACAGTATCAAAAGCCTTACTAAAGTCCAGATAAGCGATGTCTACTGCACCTCCGCCATCTATTATTTTAGTCGCCCAATCAAAAAAGTCAATAAGATTAGTTTGACATGATCTCCCTGAAGTAAACCCATGCTGTTTTTTATCAATCAACCCATGGGTTTTTAGATGTTCCACAATCCTCTCCTTGAGTATGGTTTCCATTAATTTCCCCACTATTGATGTCAGGCTTGCTGGCCTATAGTTGCCCGATTCCTCTCTACTACATCTCTTGTGAATTGGCACAACGTTTGCTAATTTCCAATCTTCTGGGACGACTCCTGTTACCAGTGATTGGTTAAATAAATCTGTTAATGGTTTTGCTAGTTCACCTCTAAGCTCTTTTAATAGCTTTGGGTGTATTCCATCAGGCCCCTGTGATTTCTTTGTATTCATTTTAGACAGCTGACTTAGAACCTCTTCCTCTGTAAAGACACATGCATCAAAGGATTCATTAGTCTTCCTCCCTAACTGAGGTCCTTCTCCTTCATTTTCCTTTGTAAAAACTGAACAGAAGTATCCATTGAGGCAGTCGGCTAGTTCTTTATCCTCTTCCATATACCTTCCTTCTTTTGTTTTTAATTTGGTAATTCCTTGTTTTAATTTCCTTTTTTCATTTATGTTTCTGAAGAATGTCTTATCACCTTTTTTCACTGACTGAGCTCATTTCTCTTCTGCCTGAGCTTTAGAAGCTCGTATAACTTGCTTGGCCTCTCTCTGCCTCATCTTATAGATTTCCCAGTCATCCTTGTTTTGGGTGTTTTTATACTTACTAAATGCCATCTTTTTGTTTTTAATGATTTTGGCCACTTCTGCTGAGTACCACAGGGGTCTCTTCCTTTTTTTGCCTTTACTGACAAGCCTAATGCACTTTTCTGTTGCCTTCAGTAGTGCCAAGTAGTCCCATTTCTCTTGGACTCCATTGAAATTGTTCCAGTCTGATAGGGACTGGTATACCACTGATCTCATTTTAGAAAAGTCTGTTTTCCGAAAATCTAAAACTTTTGTTTTTGTGTGGAGTGACTCAGTCACTGTACTTATAGTAAACCACACTGACTGGTGATCACTGGATCCTAAGCTTTCCCCGACAGTAATATCAGATACCAAATTGCCATTTGTGAATACCAAATCTAAAATGGCCTCCTTCCGGGTTGGCTCCTCAACTACTTGCTGTAGAGATAATCCCAGCATGGGTATATGTAAAAATACACCCCAAAACACATTGCCCTACTTCTCCTGAGTACGGCGATACCACATGTGTGCCACTTTTTTGCAGCCAAGATGCGCAAAGGGGCCCTAAATCCAATGAGTACCTTTAGGATTTCACAGGGCAATTTTACGCATTTGGATTCCAAACTACTTCTCACGCTTTAGGGGCCTCTAAAATGCCAGGACAGTAAAAATACCCCACAAGTGACCCCATTCCGGAAAGTAGACACCCTAAGGTATTCGCTGATGGGCATAGTGAGTTCATGGAAGTTTTTATTTTTTGTCACAAGTTAGCAGAAATGGATTATTTTTTTTTTACAAAGTCTCATATTCCACTAACTTGTGACAAAAAATAAAATTTTACATGAACTCACCATACCCCTCACAAAATACCTTGGGGTGTCTACTTTCTAAAATGGGGTGACTTGTGGGGTATTTATACTGTCCTGGCATTTTAGGGGCCCCCAAAGCGTGAGAAGAAGTCTGGAATCCAAATGTGTAAAATTGCCCTGTGAAATCCTAAAGGTACTCATTGGATTTAGGGCCCCTTTGTGCATCTTGGCTGCAAAAAAGTGGCACACATGTGGTATCGCCGTACTCAGGAGAAGTAGGGCAATGTGTTTTGGGGTGTATTTTTATATATACCCATACTGTGTGTGAGAAATATCTCTGTAAATGACAACTTTTTCCATTTTTTTATACAAAGTTGTCAATTTACTGAGATATTTTTCACACCCAGCATGGTTGGGGCCACGGAACCTCCTGGATACAGGAGGTTCTCGATGATCTCTTCCTGAAATTTGAGGAAGGATCCTGTTCTCCCAGCCTTACTGTAGAGAACAAAACTATTATACATAGCCAATTGAATTAGATATACAGACACCTTCTTATACCAGCATCTAGCCCTGCGGTAAAGTAAATATGGGGCCAACATCTGGTCATTGAAGTCCACCCCTCCCATGAGCAAATTATAGTCATGGACCGAGAGGGGCTTTTCAATGACACTGGTTGCCCGTTCAATTTGGATTGTCGTGTCTGCGTGAATGGAGGAGAGCATGTAAACCTCACACTTGTCTCATTTCACCGCAAGCAGTTCTTCGTTACACAAGGCAGCCCTCTCCCCCCTTGCAAGACGGGTGGTAATGAGCCGTTGGGGGAAGCCCCGGCGACTAGGTCGCACGGTGCCGCAGCAGCCAATCTGTTCTAGGAACAAATGCCTGAAGAGGGGCACACTTGTGTAGAAATTGTCCACATAAAGATGGTACCCCTTGCCGAATAAGGGTGACACCAAGTCCCAGACTGTCTTCCCACTGCTCCCCAGGTAGTCAGGGCAACCGACCGGCTCCAGGGTCTGATCTTTTCCCTCATAGATCCGAAATTTGTGTGTATAGCCTGTAGCCCTTTCACAGAGCTTATACAATTTGACCCCATACCGGGCGCGCTTGCTTGGGATGTACTGTTTGAAGCCAAGGCGCCCGGTAAAATGTATTAGGGACTCATCTACGCAGATGTTTTGTGCGGGGGTATACAAATCTGCAAATTTCAGGTTGAAGTGGTCTATGAGGGGCCGAATTTTGTGGAGCCGGTCAAAAGTTGGGTGGCCTTTTTTTAAATTCGGAAACTTGGACTGGTTTCCACCGGAAAGACTGGGCATAGAAGCTTCCCGGGTTGGCGGTTATAAATTGAGTGGCATACCGATTTGTTTCTGCCACGACTAGGTCAAAGAGCTCCGCAGTGAAGAACAGCTCAAAAAACCCCAGCACCGATCCGATCTGAGCTGTCTCCACCCGAACTCCTGACTGGGCGGTGAAAGGGGGAACTAATGGTGCGGCTGAAGTTGGGGGCTGCCAATCGGGATTTGCCAGCACCTCAGGGATTCTAGGGGCTCTACGGGCCTGTCTGCGCGGTGGCTGCAGCGGGGGAACTACTGCACGTGCCACCGTACCAGCTTCAACTGCCCTTCTGGTGCTTGCTACTTCACCATGTTCTACGGCAGTGCTGGTAGGAGGTCCAGGATGGGCTGCTCTGCTGGTGTATGCCTCAGGAAAACGTTACAGGAAAAATCCACAACTAAATCCGCGTGGAATTTTTCATTTTCCACAGCAGAATCAATTTCCTATTAAAACGAATGGAGAGATCATCACACAGAAAATCTGGGACAAAATCCACATCATATTTCACACCAAAAGATTCACAACTTTGTTCAAATTTGCACCTGTGAATTTGTACCATGGGTGCGGGCGCCCTAAACCTCCGGCACCTTCATGTGGAAAAGACTGTGATGAAGACAGACATCCACTTTTCTAACACAAGGGACTCAGAGAGCAGTGGAGCAGGTGAGCCAGCGGCCGCCATATCGGAGCTCATCCCCAATACTCACTAGGATCACTTTCACAGGAAACCAGTTTACCTCACGCAAACACTGGAAGAACATACAAGCTCCATGCGATGTTGCCCTTGGTCAGATTTACACCCAGGACCCCAGTGCTGACCACTGAGCCACCGCGCTGTCTTTGCTGGAATCATGGATGACAGATCATTCTGTAGTCACACTGGGCAGATTTACTACTCAGGTTAGGGCAGATATCTGACATATATGCCGGGCTCTACACTTTATTATCTTATACACTTGTTCAGGAAAGGAGTGTGACTTCGAGGAAAAGGGGCAACGCTTATCTTGGTACAATTGCCGTTCTGTGTCAAATGCAGGGCTGTGGAGTCGGTAGATAAATGCTCTGACTCCGACTCCTCTGTATTTAATATGCAAATGTATTTTATACATTTCCCTAGTAGAATCCCATAGTCATGTTTAAAGTGTAAGCTAACAATCTGAGTTTACAGGTTTTTATAGCCTTAGCTGAATGACAGCAGTTTTTCAAATGGTTTCCAGCTTCAGTCATTGACTCTCCATTCCCTTCACTTATACAAGTGTCTCTAGTCCTGCAAAAAACATATTTACTTAATGAGTTGTCAGTGAGAGGCTCGGTTAACCATGGGCGTTGCGTTCCCTGTAACAGCGGAACACAACACAATGGAAAGTATAAGTATTGCCGCCCCTCCGTTGCGCGCCATATAGTGAAGCATATGAAAAGCATGCTTCTTCACGGTCACTTAACGTGTTCGTTTTGCGGTAACGTGACGCACTGCATGCATTGGTCTTTATTCTTACAGTAGAGAAGTAATTAATTATAACTTTTTGTGAATTGGGACATTTAAACTTGTTTTTTTTTTTATTCAAATTTAAATTGAGTCGGAGTTGGTTCATTATTTGCCGACTCCGACTCCAACTCCACAACCCTGGTCAAATGTGCACCCTCAACACTTTTACAAAAAGTTTGCAGCGAGCTGTAGGTGGGATGCATGCAGCCTGACTCATTAACCATTACGTGTGTCAGAAGACTGGCGCACACGACTGCAGAAATCTACGCCCGTCCCCTTTCTGGTGTCGATGTCTTTTTCTGGCACACAGACCTCCCAAAGACGTAGCAGGATTATTGGTGCCTCGTATGCCGAGTTATGAAGAGGCCCCGGCCTCTTCCTCTGCTAGTTCTAAGTGTAAGCCACCTTCCTTGCGGTCTTACATTTAGACCCTCTTCTACACCTTGTCTGTGACCTTGCCTGCCCACTTTTTAGACCTGGCACGAGCTGGGAGAAGTCGCCGATTGCGGCACAACTAGCTGTGCCTAAAATACGCCTGGAGTATTTCAGTGTAATAAATGACCCCCCAAATATCCAAATAAAACATACAGCACTTGTAAATATGCCTGCTCCTTACGGTTCTCTCGTAGGACGATCTTCTCCACTACGGCATTCGATGCGCTGTCCTCCACAACCACTTTGTAATAATTATAATTTTTAGTAATCACTAGATGAGGATGAGGCTTGAATGTAATCTCACTGACACTTGTGGAGGAGCCATCACTGTTTTCTCTTTTCAGACATTTCTCGTTATTTTTATAGACTTTGTAGCTTTTATCTTTTTCCCCACGTCGGCTCCATGTGATTTTAATGTCATTTGGGGTGAAATGTACAACTTCTGCTCTTATTCTCTCTTTGTTCAGGAGTGTCACATTCACGGCTCGGATTCCTGCAGAATAAAATATTAGGAATAAATCGTGTGACGTACCGGACAGTAAACCGCAGCATTAGACCTCAGGGGCAGTACGTTCTAGACCAGACTTCTCTCAGCTTTCTGCACTTTTGGGACCATATGTGGAAAGTGACAGATCAGTGGCAGTAATGAGAAATAACTCTAGACGGGATCACTTGGTTTCTTCAGGCCTTGATGATGCTGTGCACCCTTTCACCGATCCAATATTTCTGACCAAACTGTTCTTCCTCTCCAGTGTAAATCAAGTACTTCTTTTCACTTGTTGCCTAAGTACTGATATAGACCACACAATAGTGCATTATCTTTTAATTTTTTTAATAAGGTATAAAAGGTGCACTTACAGGAAAGTCAATAGTCAAACGTCCATAAAAATTCATAAATATCTCGGACTTCGGCGTCCTCGTGTCCCGACCCGGGTTTCACTCACCAGAGCTTCGTCAGGGGCGTCACAAGCTAACATCCGGGGACGGGCTAATATATCCTCATCCTCCGCATAAATTTCTTTTTAAAAAGTTTTACATTATATAGATTTTCCATAACAACATAATAGACTAATGGAAACCTTATTCAATACATACTGCAACATCTCCATTATTTTGTATCTAGACGATCATTAATAGTACAATATTCCCTAAAAGTCATTCATAAAAGTCGCCTCCCTCTCACATGACACAGTGGAACCTCCTACCATTCATAAAGTTCAGTTCATTCTCCAATCACATTCTACACACTCTCCGGTGTTTTGTCACATGACCGGAGCTCTCACAGGTCCTTGAATCTAATTCAGATATCATGATGTTACTAGCTAAATTATACATGGCTTCAGGTCACCAACAAGACCCGAGAGGACTGAAGTTCATCGGGATAGAAGTGGTGAGGAGACACTGGAGGGGAGGCGATTTTGTTAATCAAGTGAATCGCAAGGAGGTGGAATGGATATACAAACTTGGGACATTACAACCGGCAGGACTTAACATCGAATTTGACCTGAAGCCATGTATAATTTAGCTAGTAACATCATGATATCTGAATTAGATTCAAGGACCTGTGAGAGCTCCGGTCATGTGACAAAACACCGGAGAGTGTGTAGAATGTGATTGGAGAATGAACTGAACTTTATGAATGGTAGGAGGTTCCACTGTGTCATGTGAGAGGGAGGCGACTTTTATGAATGACTTTTAGGGAATATTGTACTATTAATGATCGTCTAGATACAAAATAATGGAGATGTTGCAGTATGTATTGAATAAGGTTTCCATTAGTTTATTATGTTGTTATGGAAAATTTATATATTGTAAAACTTTTAAAAAAAATTTATGTGGAGGATGAGGATATATTAGCCCGTCCCGGATGTTAGCTTGTGACGCCCTGACGAAGCTCTGGTGAGCGAAACCCGGAGTCGGGACACGAGGACGCCGCGAAGTCCGAGATATTTATGAATTTTTATGGACGTTTGACTATTGACTTTCCTGTAAGTGCACCTTTTATACCTTATTAAAAAAATTAAAAGATAATGCACTATTGTGTGGTCTATATCAGTACTTAGGCAACAAGTGAAAAGAAGTACTTGATTTACACTGGAGAGGAAGAACAGTTTGGTCAGAAATATTGGATCGGTGAAAGGGTGCGCGGTTCTGTGAACTTTACCGAATTTGCTGACGTCTGGACCCACGACGATTTGGAACCTGCGATACCGCAAGTAACATAGTGTGAACAACGATTCAAGACTTTTTATCTAGACTTGATGATGCTGTGGCTTTAAGGCCAAGTTCACACTTCAGTTATTTGGTCAGTGATTTCCATCCGTTATTGAGAGCCGAAACCAGTAGTGAAGCCTCCACAAAGATAAGGTGTAAGAGGAAGATCTGCTTCTGTTCTGTGTTTCTGACCTGAAGTGTGAACTTGGCCTAATCCTGACCGCTGAATGTACATCCAAGTTATGTGCAGAAATTGTTGTCAAATATTTTCACAGCAGGTGGATAAGAAATGATAAAATCTTAGCCAAAGTTCTACTATGAAAAAAATATGGACATACCCTTAGGTTAGTGTGATAGTTACATCAGCAGAATAGTGAGTGCAGCTCTGGAATATAATACAGGATAAGTGATGTAATGTATGTACACAGTGACTTCACCAGCAGAATAGTGAGTGCAGCTCTGGAGTATAATACAGGATGTAACTCAGGATCAGTACAGGATAAGTAATGTACGTACACACTGACTGCACCAGCAGAATAGTGAGTGCAGCTCTGGAGTATAATACAGGATGTAACTCAGGATCAGTACAGGATAAGTAATGTATGTACACAGTGACTGCACCAGCAGAATAGTGAGTGCAGCTCTGGAGTATAATACAGGATGTAACTCAGGATCAGTACAGGATAAGTAATGTATGTACACAGTGACTGCACCAGCAGAATAGTGAGTACAGCTCTGGAGTATAATACAGGATGTAACTCAGGATCAGTACAGGATAAGTAATGTATGTACACAGTGACTGCACCAGCAGAATAGTGAGTGCAGCTCTGGAGTATAATACAGGATGTAACTCAGGATCAGTACAGGATAAGTAATGTATGTACACACTGACTGCACCAGCAGAATAGTGAGTGCAGCTCTGGAGTGTAATACAGGATGTAACTCAGGATCAGTACAGGATAAGTAATGTATGTACACAGTGACTGCACCAGCAGAATAGTGAGTGCAGCTCTGGAGTGTAATACAGGATGTAACTCAGGATCAGTACAGGATAAGTAATGTATGTACACAGTGACTCCACCAGCAGAATAGTGAGTGCAGCTCTGGAGTATAATACAGGATGTAACTCAGGATCAGTACAGGATAAGTATTGTATGTACACAGTGACTGCCCCAGCAGAATAGTGAGTGCAGCTCTGGAGTATAATACAGGATGTAACTCAGGATCAGTACAGGATAAGTAATGTATGTACACAGTGACTGCACCAGCAGAATAGTGAGTACAGCTCTGGAGTATAATACAGGATGTAACTCAGGATCAGTACAGGATAAGTAATGTATGTACACAGTGACTGCACCAGCAGAATAGTGAGTGCAGCTCTGGAGTATAATATAGGATGTAACTCAGGATCAGTACAGGATAAGTAATGTATGTACACAGTGACTGCACCAGTAGAATAGTGAGTGCAGCTCTGGAGTATAATACAGGATATAACTCAGGATCAGTACAGGATAAGTAATGTGTGTACACAGTGACTGCACCAGCAGAATAGTGAGTGCAGCTCTGGAGTATAATACAGGATGTAACTCAGGATCAGTACAGGATAAGTAATGTATGTACACAGTGACTGCACCAGCAGAATCGTGAGTGCAGCTCTGGAGTATAATACAGGATTCTACTCAGGATCAGTACAGGATAAGTAATGTATGTACACAGTGACTGCACCAGCAGAATAGTGAGTGCAGCTCTGGAGTATAATACAGGATGTAACTCAGGATCAGTACAGGATAAGTAATGTATGTACACAGTGACTGCACCAGCAGAATAGTGAGTGCAGCTCTGGAGTATAATACAGGATGTAACTCAGGATCAGTACAGGATAAGTCATGTATGTACACAGTGTCTGCACCAGCAGAATAGTGAGTGCAGCTCTGGAGTATAATACAGGATGTAACTCAGGATCAGTACAGGATAAGTAATGTATGTACACAGTGACTGCACCAGCAGAATAGTGAGTGCAGCTCTGGAGTATAATACAGGATGTAACTCAGGATCAGTACAGGATAAATAATGTATGTACACAGTGACTGCACCAGCAGAATAGTGAGTGCAGCTCTGGAGTATAATACAGGATTCTACTCAGGATCAGTACAGGATAAGTAATGTATGTACACAGTGACTGCACCAGCAGAATAGTGAGTGCAGCTCTGGAGTATAATACAGGATGTAACTCAGGATCAGTACAGGATAAGTAATGTGTGTACACAGTGACTGCACCAGCAGAATAGTGAGTGCAGCTCTGGAGTATAATACAGGATGTAACTCAGGATCAGTACAGGATAAGTCATGTATGTACACAGTGTCTGCACCAGCAGAATAGTGAGTGCAGCTCTGGAGTATAATACAGGATGTAACTCAGGATCAGTACAGGATAAGTAATGTATGTACACAGTGACTGCACCAGCAGAATAGTGAGTGCAGCTCTGGAGTATAATACAGGATGTAACTCAGGATCAGTACAGGATAAGTAATGTATGTACACAGTGACTGCACCAGCAGAATAGTGAGTGCAGCTCTGGAGTATAATACAGGATGTAACTCAGGATCAGTACAGGATAAGTGATGTATGTACACAGTGACTGCACCAGCAGAATAGTGAGTGCAGCTCTGGAGTATAATACAGGATGTAACTCAGGATCAGTACAGGATAAGTAATGTATGTACACAGTGACTACACCAGCAGAATAGTGAGTGCAGCTCTGGAGTATAATACAGAATGTAACTCAGGATCAGTACAGGATAAGTAATGTATGTACACAGTGACTGCACCAGCAGAATAGTGAGTGCAGCTCTGGAGTATAATACAGGATGTAACTCAGGATCAGTACAGGATAAGTGATGTATGTACACAGTGACTGCACCAGCAGAATAGTGAGTGCAGCTCTGGAGTATAATACAGGATGTAACTCAGGATCAGTACAGGATAAGTAATGTATGTACACAGTGACTGAATAGTCAGTGCAGCTCAATAACTACACTTTTGATTTAGCTTTCTATCTGTACAGTAAGCATTTGACACCGTACCTCATAAAAGGTTAGTACATAAAATGAGAATGCTCGGACTGGGAGAAAATGTCTGTATGTGGGTAAGTAACTGGCTGAGTGACAGAAAACAGAGGATGGTTATTAACGGTACACACTCAGATTGGGTCACTGTCACTAGTGGGGTACCTCAGGGGTCAGTACTGGAGGGGTCACGGTCACTAGTGGGGTACCTCAGGGGTTAGTATTGGGCCCTATTCTCTTCAATATATTTATTAATGATCTTGTAGAAGGCCTGCACAGTAAAATATAATTTTTGCAGATGACGATAAACTGTGTAAAGTAATTGACACGGAAGAGGACAGTTTTCTGCTACAGAGGGATCTGGATAGATTGGAGGCTTGGGCAGAGAAATGGCAGATGAGGTTTAACACTGACAAATGTAAGGTTATGCACATGGGAAGGAATAATGCAAGTCACCCGTACATGCTAAATGGTAAAGCATTCGGTAACACTGACATGGAAAAGACGCCCGTGATGAGAACATAGTCCTACCACTTTACAAATCGCTAGTCAGACCACACATAGAGGACTGTGTACAGTTCTGGGCTTCTGTGAACAAGGCAGACATAGCAGAGCTAGAGAGGGTTCAGAGGAGGACAACTAAAGTAATAACTGGAATGGGGCAACTACAGTACCCTGAAATATTATCAAAATTAGGGTTATTCCCTTTAGAAAAAAAGACGACTGAGGGGAGATCTAATAACTATGTAAAAATATATCAGGGGTCAGTACAGAGATCTGTCCCATCATCTATTTATCCCCAGGACTGTGACTGTGACGAGGGGACATCCTCTGCGTCTGGAGGAAAGAAGGTTTCTACAAACATAGAAAAGGATTCTTCACTGTAAGAGCAGTGAGACTATGGACTCTTTACGGTAAGAGCAGTGAGACTATGGAACTCTCTGCCTGAGGAGGTGGTGATGGTGAGTACAATAAAGGAATTCTAGAGGGGCCTGGATGTATTCCTGTAGTGTAATAATATTACAGGCTACAGCTACTAGAGAGGGGTCGTGGATCCAGGGAGTTATTCTGATGTCTGATTGGAGTCGGGAAGGAATTTTTTTTCCCCTTAAAGGGAACCTGTCACCAGGATTTAGTGTATAGAGCTGGGGACATGGGCTGCTAGATGGCCGCTAGCACATCTGCAGTACCCAGTCCCCATAGCTCTATGTGCTTTTATTGCGTCAAAAAAAGGATTTTAGAGATATGAAAATGAACCTGATATGACTCCTCTGTCCGGAGCTGGAGCGCCGAAATCTCGCGATGTGTGAGCTAGCGCATGCGCAGTGTCAGCATCATGTTCCTTCCCTGTGCTGGCATCAGCACAGGGAACGAACTACGCATGCGCCAGCTCGCGCATCGCGAGATTTCAGTGCTCCAGCTCTGTGACGTCGGCCAGAAAGGAGGAGATTTGGAGGACGCGGGACGGTGCTGCGCTCAGAAAATGTGACTCATCTCCGGACAGAGGAGTCATATCAGGTTCATTTGCATATCTCTAAAATCCTTTTTTTGACGCAATAAACGCACATAGAGCTATGGGGACTGGATATTGCGGATGTGCTAGCGGCCATCTAGCAGCCCATGTCCCCAGCTCTATACACTAAATCCTGGTGACAGGTTCCCTTAAGTTGGGAAGATTGGCTTCTACCTCACAGGGTTTTTTTGCCTTCCTCTGGATCAACTTGCAGGAAACAGGCCGAACTGGATGGACAAATGTCTTTTTTCAACTTTATGAACTTTGTTACTATGTTACAGTGTATAAACTGGAACACTTGCTGAATAGTTATTTTTTGTTTTATTATTAAGCACCAATAGATCTTATTGTCTGAAGAGAATGTATAATAGATCTTGGGAACTTTTTCGATAAGACATCTTATATGTTTTCTGATGTCTCACCTTTGATATATATCACATAAAGTGCAAGAAGTTATTAAAAATGTGTGCAATTGTTGATTCTCACCGATCACGCTGATTTCTCCTGTCCTCTGCTCCAGGGGCCCCGTCACACTGGGGTGTCTCACCCGACAGATAAACTCTGAGCCGTGATCTGTTGCCGCTGACACAGAGAGGGTCAGGCATGCTGTGTAGGTGAAGGTCTTATCTTCTTGTTGTGTGGCCTCCATCACTGGAATCTTGTATTTGTCACTGTCAGATACAACATAGACTTCCTGACTGTCCGCATCTCTTCTTAACCACTTCACGTCCAGGGCATCAGGAAAATACCCAGAGACACGGCAAACCAGTTTTGCCTCTTTACCATCGGTGAATGTAGGTTTCTCGATCTCTCCCATCACCGGACGCCATTCAGAGTCTGTAACAGAAAGGAAAGAAGTGATCACATAACGAAACGTACACATCTATACAGCGGAGTCCCCTGTGGTCAGTGACACGGGTACACTAGTAACAAGCAAACGAGCCGTGTATAATGTGATGTTAAAATGAATCCAAACAGCAAAGGAAGCAAAATGGAGAATCACAATACATTAGTAAGTGCCTTGTATTAACTTTCTCTACATGATAAATGCTGTTTACTGAAGTTAGAGGACCTCTTTAAAGGGGTTGTGTCACTTCAGCAAGAGGCATTTATCATGTAGAGAAAGTGAATAAAAGGCACTTATGTATTGTTATCATCCATATTGCTTCCTTTGATGGCTGGATTCATTTTCCATCACATTATACACTGCCTGTTTCCATGGTTACAGACCATCCTGTAATCCATCAGTGGTGGCCGTGCTTGCACACTATAGGAAAAAGCACCAGCCTATGTGCGCTCCCATGTTCCTGTTCACCAGGCACGGCCACCACTGATGGATTGCAGGGTGGTCGTAACAATGGAGACGAGCAGGGTATAATGTGATGGAAAAATCAGTCCAGACAGCAAAGGAGGAAATATTGACAATCACGATACATTAGTAAGTGCCTTGTATTAACTTCCTCTACATAATAAATGCTACTGCTGAAGTGAGAGGACCCCTTTAATAATGTATTTTTGCTACTATCTGCATATTGCCTGTTTTGCACAAAGTATTAATAGGCCATATCCACAGCGACCACTAAATGGGGCTGGGGTCACCCACTTTATATAGAGGGGAAAGAACATTTCAGTTTCTCTAGTCTAATCAGTCAGGGCAGGTCAGGTCAGTATGGCCTATCAACTTCCTGTGCAGCCATGAAACCTGTAACATGTGGAAAGTGCATTTTGTGTAACTACTGCCATCGGATGCCAAGAACTGTCCTGATCTGGCTGCATTTGAATTCTTCAGTAAAGAACTGTTCTGCCGCACTACTGCCTCATCATTGCTTCTTGCACTACTACACTGCAAAGAACCAGGACCCTGACTTGAACCTTGAAACCTTCAACACCAAGAGAACTTCAACTGTCGGGAAGGAGAAGCCCAGAACCACTTTAACAATTTCATTGTCCTACTGCAGACAGGAGACAGGGCAATGTGGGGGGCGCTTCCTACAGCCAGTTGTCTTACAGCCAGGAGCATGTGGAGGAAGGAAGGGGAATTCACTGCTCTCCCAGACAACAGGGAAGAGTGTAATCTAGTATGAATGAAGATGCTGGTTACCTGTTATTGACACCTCCTCTTGCCCAGACTCTTCTTTGTGGCTCCATATGGCTCGTACTCTATATCCTTGATCCTTGAGGACATGACCGGGAATCCTACATTCACTTCTCACATTATATGTAAAGTCATTATTCTTTGTAATCTTCTCCTCAGCTGTCTCTACATCCTGGAGATGTCCCAGGCCGTGGCTCCATTGTATCTTGATATCTTTAGGATAAAAGTTCTGCAGAGAGACGGAACACAGGACGTCTCCATTGTCACCCAGAGATATCTGCACGGGGTCTGCCAATTCTGGCTTTTCTGCAAGAAAAAAGACATCGATATTAATGAATTGTGAGAGCGCAGTTATGAAAAATTCGATTCCGCTGCTTCGCCGAATTTCACAAAGGAATTTGATTTGTGCTAAATACTTTGGTCACGAAGCATATTTCTGTGTATGTAGCAGGTGCAATGATGGGGAACGGTGATCACGCCATCTGAGGCTACCAGTTAGGCCTTTCAGGGGTTAATCAGGGTAAAAATTAAAAATATTCACCTAATCCATTTGTTTGCATAGAGGCCCTCACGGCCATCATGATTGAAGATATTGTGCGAAATCTCAACACCAATGAGGTGACGTCATCTCACGAGATTTTGTGCGGTATCTTCAATCAAGATGGTGCGCCAATGGAAGAGGTGAGTGTGTATTTTTTAGTTTTTACCACCATTTCAGGAAATTGATTCGTTACCACGAAAAGTGAGTAAATTTGACTTCACGGCAAATCAAATTTTTCCTGGAATTCAAATGGAAGTCAATTTGTTTGATTTAGATCTGCTCAACACTATTAATGATAAACTCTGATAATAGAGATCAGGAAGACCCTCAGAGGTATCAAAGCTAAACATGTCCTATGTCCCAGCCATATCTTACCTTCCACTATATTCCATCACTGTGCCATATCCTACCACCAGAGACCAACCTAGCGGTGAGGTGGACACTCCAGGCCCACTGAGGAAGGGGCGCCAGAAAGGACACAGAAAAGGAGTGTCAGAGCTGGAAAAAAACTTTCTAATTTAACTAATGAGAGCTGGGAATATAGCACCGTTGGCATTACTCTCTTCTCCTAATGCCTGCACTAAGAATGGAGAGTGAGGAGTGAAGGAGAATGATATCCATCTCCCGCTCCTCTGGTCCATGAGTACCCCAGAGGCAGCTCATCTGTGAGGGCCACTACCCCAGAAAGCCTGTAGGTTCCTAGGCCACAGAAGATCTGTAAAGTCAGCAGAGTGATCAAACATCGGAGACTCTGCTACAAAAGTGGTGGGAAACATGTTAAGACACCATCACGAGAGCTCAGGACATGTATAGCTAGAACCTGCAGCATTCAGTGAACATCTACAGTCATAGGTGCCAGAGTAAAGCCGTAGGGAAAGGAACCCAGAGAGATAGAAAAAGCGTCAGCTAGCAAGTTTCTGAGTGTCTTCTCTTTGCCACATTGCCAGTCACCAAGCCCCATTATCTCCGAGGAAAGAAAGTGAACTTTGTTCATAGGACTTTCATTACCTTCATGATACACCTGCTTTTGGCTTATAAAAACATTAAAAAGAAATCTGAACAAAACCTGAGTGTGCTGACATTGGGGGGCCCACTGGGTTGGGAGTCCACTCAGATGTGTTTCACCCCACCTGTGCTGAACCCCTAGCGACACCCCTGCCTACCACCCAACTGTATCCTATCACTGTGCTATATCCTACCCCATCCAGGTATATCCTACTACCTATCTATATAGGCATTACTTTCTGTTCTATCCTCTATTACATAGTTTACCACATATGGTTTGTAAACTTCTGGTCTCCTTTTACGTATAGACCACCAGGGCACAGCTATGGTCAGTGGCTTCAGTGTACCCACACTGTGTATTGGTGTGTGTGAGCCGGAAATATTCATCCTGTCCTCTTAAGGCTATGGCTACACTGCGCCATGTGTCACGCGACATTTATGTTGCACAACATTGTTTGTAATGACTGTCAGTAGTATAGGGCGACACCGCCCATCAAACTCAAAAGTGACATAACTCCTATCTACACTGAAGCTGATTCACAACAGCGAATAGTCTTGTCATAGGACTATGAAACCAATAACTCCTGAACAGCGCCCTCTATTGGTTGCATAGTCTTATGACAAGACTATTCGCTGTTGTGAGATCGTGAAACCTCAGATCTGATGGTATATTCTAACCCTGAGGCGTTCCTATGGTGATGGGGACGCTCCATGCGCACTGACTGGAGCGGGCTGAAATCCTAGGGAGCCCGGACAGATAAGAACTGTTTTTTTGGGAACCAGACACCCTAAGCAGGGAGGAATCATGTGTACTGTTCAGTGTTCACTTCAGATGGATGATGAAAAATGACAAATATATCTAAAAACGAATATATAGCAATATATTCAATATATTGCTATATATTGTTTTTTTTTTTTTTTTGAATATTCGCTAATATATGATGAATATTCTACAAAACATTCGTCAAATATCGCAAATTCGAATATAGCCCCTGCCGCTCATTACTAGAAATGTATAAATAGCTTAGATAAGGGCGGAACCTAAGGCAATGGTGGTAACAGGGATAATAAGCCGGGGGCAATAATAGTAGTAGCGGGGAAAGACTCTCCCTGTACAGGCCCTAATTAGGCCTGACGGTGGGATTTCCCTGTCCTCATACCTGCCCTGTCTGGCCCTAGGAGGCCCTATATGGTGAAAATTCCCCTGGCTAGAAAATACTAGAAAAGATGGTAAAAAAAATACCCCTTGCTAATAAATAATTGGTAATAATAACCCAACGCGTTTCCCCCCTAACAGATTCCTCAGGGAGTCGATAATAGCTGAATACACTTAAAATATGTTTGTAACATAACTTTATACGAGGGATGATAGCAGAGAACATTCCAAAAATGTGGATAACATACTTTGTCCGAAAGATAACAAATAAAGCGGTCCCCGCTGTTATAAGGAGGAGATACTATAAGTGATGTGCCCCATTCATCATCAGACTGCCTCCGCCAGGTGCTTGGTGCGGATCTGGTCGTTGGGCTATATCTCTGCCCGTGATCATTCAACTTTATCCGCCTCTGTATATGGGGCCATTTTTATTTTATCTTTATTAAAAGTTAAGTTTTAAGGGTCAAATTTTTTCAATTTTCTGTACTTATCTAAGACATTTGTGAGAGAGAAGTTTTATTTATAATATATATATATATATATATATATATATATATATATTAATTAGTGAAAATCGTAGTACACATTTTTGTCCACAAGATGGCTGCTATCCAGATGTGTGTGTAAGGTCACTGTGAAGGGGGAGGGGGGAATTAGGTTGCAGTTTTCAAATTACCTATGAACTCAGAGTTGATGTTGCTGAAACCACTCCTATGAAGTTAAGGAGCCAATTACCTTTCCTTAAGGAACACCCCTTATGTGATGTCATGTCTGCTATTTAAGTGAACATAAATTTGAATAAAGCTCTCTTGGCTTGGGGGATGAGAAGTGCTTTGAATGGAACCAACTTGTGTCTGGTCTCATTATGAAAGCAGTATAGTGTACACATACCTATAACTTCTATTTATTTGGCACCACACAAAGAAGATGAGAAGCGCATGAATTGCGATAACAAAATGGCGCCCAACGTGGGGCAGACAGCTTGCGTAACTTCCGATTCAAACGCCACGAGAGCAACTTAAAAGGAACCATTAGATGAGATCAGATGCTAGCAAGGTAAGAAAGTTTTTTCTTAAGATTCTCCTCTGAAACTTCCGGTTTAGTAGTTCTCAAGAGTTGAATTGATGTTATCGCGATAGAAGGGTTCAAATTATAGCTAATCAGTCCTTCAGAACGAAAGAACCCGTTTGAATATTCCTTCTTTGTGTGGTAGAACGTACTGAAACTGAGCAGAACGGAAGTTGTTAGACAGCAGATGCATATCCTGTGACGTAGAATTTGATCCCAGCCAAGCTCTGACGAGAGTCTTGGAGAGTGACTAGTAGGATTAACACCAACGAGATTGGCAGTTATTAAGATTGTGTATCCCTACAGAGATTAGGATTAACACCAATCGCGTATTACAGTATATAGGCGATTGGAAGCTATTAAGATTGTGTATCCCTAAGAGGTGAAATAGACCTGGGGTCTTCACCAAAGGTAGTGTGGGATCAGTAGTGGTTGTATATTGTTTGAATGGTGTATTACCATTTTCTTATTTTAGTGTAAGATTGTGGGATCAATAATAGCCGCATATTGTTAAGCTGTGGAGCCCCAATAATGGGAAATTCTAATGTTACAGGATATAATGAGGAGATGTTAACAGCGGCTCAGCTAATGCAAAGAAAGAGAGAAAATGTTTCAGTTAAAAAAAAAATAAAAAAAAAGTTGATAGCATTATATAATATTATTTAGCAAAGATTTCCGGTATTATCCGGAAATGTGTAGTATTGTGTAAGAGTTTCCCCTAGAGACTGTATATTAAAACAACATAAGAAGGAAAGTGCAATAGGAGGTAGACTAAATGAAGGATTGTGGAAAGTGTATTAAAGGAAAAGAAAAGTTGGTTGAAGGATAGTAATAGGCTGGTGCAAGTTGAGTTATGGTGAAAATTGTCTATGAAAGTGATTGATAGAAATTGAAGAAAGTGGAGAAATGAAATTATCAGCATGTCTATGCAAGATGGAGGATTTTGAATCCTATAGAGAACAAAGAGTCTGCCATGTGGCATCCCTTCCCCCACCACATCTGCTGTAACCAATAATGGTTACTTTGTGCTTGTAGTTCTACAAAAACTCCTTCCTGCCTGTGCTCTTGCTGAAACCCCTCCTGAGAAATTCGACCCCCTTATGGTGGGGGCTGGTAATTGGGAATGCATCTTTAGACTGTGAAGATCGTAACATGTGTGTTCATATTATAGGTTCCAGTATGTCCCAATTGTATGTTCCACTAGTTTAAAATGTGCCTGCAGTGATGATCCCTATGATGCCAATTGAAAGTGTCCACTCCTATCAAAATAGGGACTCTTAGTCCTTATTCAGATATGAATGGAATTCAAATCACAGGAAAATGTGAGATTTCTAGCATCACTTTATGATGTATGAAATCTGCTGTACCCATTATCCCCAAAGAGTAGTAACATCAATTTTACCGATGAGTAGAATTCCCAATTCAGAGGACTTACCTATGCTGGTTTGTAGTAAAAATAAATAAATAAATAAATTAAAAAAAAAAAAAAAAATGGAGAGTTTTCTCATGTTAGTGGGTGTGGAAGGAAGCATTAAAGTGATTAGCCTGTCACATTGTCTGACTGTGCATCAGTGCAGGGCAAAGAGTGTGGAGAAAGTTTCCATTAGACTCCAGGAAAGTTGGGTGGATTTGGGCTTTGAAAATACCTTAGAGATGAATGAGAAAATCATAAGTGCTGCCTTTGTGGATGGTTTTGAGGATCATCTGGAAAGCTCTAGTATTGGCTAGGCCTGAGTGAAGTTCACTATAGCCCTATATTTTGACCCTCCATGTTGTAGAAGTTAAATTAAACAAAGGCCTAAGGCGGGCGTGGCTGCCTATGAGTCCTCCCCACAAGAAGGGGGGGAAGGAGTACTTTGTACATACTTGCCCACTTCCTCGCCTGTGGGAGGAGCTACAAATGTTCAGCCCTTTAAGTGCAACACCCATAGGGAATCAACAACTCAGAATCAAATACTGGATCCCTATTATCTAAACAATCCTTCGGGTCTGCTTCCATTGCCTCATAGCTAACATGTTCCATGGTCCCTCATGGCTAAGGGTAGTATCACATGTGTAGGAGTAGATAGTAATACAGTTCCTACTCCTCTTACCAACTGTTCACCGCCTTAAAGCTGCACAAATTAAGATCCAACTACTCTGCTGCCTCTGGAAGGGGGAGGGAGTAGTACTGTAGTACCTATAAAAATAAAAATTCAAATTCACATGACTATCTCCAATTAATAACCACATTTTTGAGTTTCTGGTAGATAATTTCAGGTTCTTGGAAGATTGATCATCTCGGACAGGATATGCTGTTCCTACTTAATCTGATGTTGTCAAGAAAGAACCACTCCCTCCAGCAATGTTAGTGCAGGAGACAGAGCTGAAGACACTCTCTGAGGTTTGTAAGATGACTGAGGGTAAGACTGCTAACATCAATATTAATCCAGATATGCCTTCGGTATCACTCATTATTATGGTCTAATCTGGCGAAGCAGAGATTGTTTAATCCATGGGTAAGCCCATCAATAATGAATGCTGAGTGTATGGGAGATGTTTGATGCCCTGATGTTACCTGAGAAGATAAAGGCTGAACTATTATCTGAAGTCTATGCTACATGGAAGTCTGTGTGATACAGGATGGCCTAGGGCCAGTAGACTTTCAAAAAGTTTGTCTTTTCCAAATACAGACTACAGAGAGGAAACATCAAAGGATAAAGGTAGAAGTGATGATTGAGAATAGACTCTGAAGAGTTGGTAAGAAACTCTTCCTTTAGAGGGAACATGGGCAAATCAAGAGAGAGAAGGTGTGATTGGGTTCTGCGGTGGATGGCTCCTGGGTTCAGCAATGCTGCCAGTAGGTTAGTTGTAGTTGAATGCTGTAATAATGAGGAAAGAACTATGGGAGTTCCAGGAAGGCGTAGGCCAAGGTCATCTTACCATTTCAGAGACTGCGGATTGACTACATTCAGAACAAAAAGTGAAACAGTGTAAATATGTCTGTGTCTGTATTGATCTCTTTCCAGGATATTCGTAGATTTGACCTGTAGCAAAGGCTACAGATAAAAGGTACTAACTGAGGTAAGAGTACCTACCCCTGGGGGGCTTTTCTCCATCCGATACACCCCTAACCGGAACACAGGCCTAAGTCCTTATGAAGTTCTCTTTGGGAATGCCCCTAGATTATGTCTCTATTTTCCCCAACATCTCCAGATGCAGCATAGTAGTTTTCCAAATTATGTTGTCTGTTGAACAAATTTATTGACGAATGTGTATTTCCAAGTTTTAGTTGTTTTCTAGAATACAGACTGTATAGAAGCAATTCATTCTTTACAATCAGGAGATTGGGTAGTGATGAAACAAGACATGTGTGGAAAGTCCTAGAGCTATGGTTTGAAGATCTACATCAAGTCCTGATAACCACCGCCACTGCTGTCGAATTGGAAGAAGAGCCTGAAAGGATCTATGTGTCATGTTGCAATCCAGTGCCAGGACTATAAGAGCCATAATGTTTTTGCATGTCGTATTGTTTGGTTCATATTGTACAA
Source organism: Bufotes viridis (assembly GCA_033119425.1). Lineage (NCBI taxonomy): Eukaryota > Metazoa > Chordata > Amphibia > Anura > Bufonidae > Bufotes > Bufotes viridis. Next base: position 6,260,676 of record CM065595.1, on the reverse strand, counting down.
GCGGGAAATCCCAGTCAAATCAAATTCCAACGTTGTTATATTACCAAGATGAGTCAGGAACAAAAACTAAGTTGACTAAGTTTTCAATATAGTGGACTGTAAGACACATGACAGATGAGGACACTTGGTTTTGGTCTGATAAGTACATCTGTGTGACTGGAACTGACCCGGTCTATGGTAATTGTGTTTAGAGATGACCATACCAACTGTGGATATTGGAGATTAACAGGATAGAGTACTAGTCTGAAGTGTTGGGAATATAAATCTGTGTTTTTATCAGGATTTTATACAGGAAAGCCCTTTGGTGTTTTCCCTCCAGGATATTGATCTTATATAATTCAGCTGAATGGGACAAGTAGTGACTCTGATAGTTCCTGACAGGTGGTTAATCAACAAAAATTATAAAAACGTAAATATCTGGTGATTGTGTGGAGATCTGAAACTCCGACCCAGGATGCAGGTAGAATGAAATGGCCAACGTACCTTAATCAAGTACTGATGCCATTTGTTCTATTCTCACCTCCTGAGTGGAATCAAATCAGTAATAAATACAATGTCCGGTCACAACTAAGGAGGACACTCCCTACATCCTTTGACTCACATGTATACATGGATGCCATAGGAGTCTGTAGTACAGTTTCTGACGAATTTAAAGCTAAAAGTCAGATAGCTGCAGGATTTAAGTAATTAATTCCCACGATTAGTAATAATCTGAAAAATAGATTGGATTAACATCTATATTGTCATCAACAGACATTTGTGAATTACAACTGTGATTCTGCGAAGGGAAAGGCAGAACAACTAAACTCTTTTCCAGTGATGACTCTACAGAACCGACTCGTCCTTCACAGCAGAAAAAGGAGGGATCTACAAGATCGTTGGAAGTTCCTGCTGAATCAACATTCCGGACAAAACTGCCCCTGATGGAAGGATCACCAAGGATCTGAAGAAACTGATAGACTTTATTAAATGAACTGATGGAAAAATATTCTGAAATTAATCACATCATGATCAGAATAACGTTTTGGGAACTGGTTCAGTGACTACAGTGTTTTTAGCCTTTGGCTTTAACAGGGTGCTGTATAGTTTTCTGTTAGGAAAATTGTTTTGGAAATGTTTAATACATCTATGCCCATACTATGTATATGTGCTATGTGCCCCTGTCAAAGACAAAGATTATTCTATCCTGAAGTAAATAAAACCTCGTTGATGGTTGCGGGGTAAATAGGACAAGGTGAAGGCAAACCCGAAAGTCCAGCTCTTTGCAGTTTAGGGCGTTGGGAGAGTACCTTACTTTGCCTGTTCACCTTTGGTCTATTTCCCGCAAAAAGGAGGGATTTGTGAGAGATACGTTTTATTTATAAATATATATATTAATTAGTGAAAATCGTAGTACACATTTTTGTCCACAAGATGGCCGCTATCCAGATGTGTGTGTAAGGTCACTGTGAAGGGGGAGGGGGGAATTAGGTTGCAGTTTTCAAATCTACCTATGAACTCAGAGTTGATGTTGCTGAAACCACTCCTAAAAAGTTAAGAAGCCAATTACCTTTTCTTAAGGGACACCCCTTATGTGATGTCATGTCTGCTATTTAAGTGAACATAAATTTGAATAAAGCTCTCTTGGCTTGGGGGATGAGAATTGCTTTGAATGGAACCAACTTGTGTCTGGTCTCATTATGAAAGCAGTATGGTGTACACATACTTATAACTTCTATTTATTTGGCACCACACAAAGAAGATGAGAAGCACATGAATTGCGATAACACTATCTATCTTCCAATATCTATGTATCTACCCATATATCTATCTATCTATCTATCTATCTATCTAGCTGTACAGTTATCAATTTGTACAAACACTTACTAATTTACAGACGTCCTAGAGTTATACGTTTATATCTTAATTTCTAGGAGGAATAACATAGGTACAATATAGATTTTGAAGCTAGTCATGTATCTATCTATCTAGTTATCTATCTAGCTTCTTTATTAATGCTTTAGGTCTAGATTATATGACACACTCATTTTTGTAGCAGCCCAACCGCTGACGCGACAACAGAAACAACAGAAACAACATACATAATTATGTTTTCGAAGGCTTACGTGGTTTTAAGCAAAATATTTGTTAGCCGCATCTAGAGCAAATACGTAACATTTATAATTGATTCGTCTAACATCCTAAACCTAAATGATCGGCGGCGCACAACTTTTTCCGTGTGTGTCGACAATAATCTAATACGCCATATACAAATCCGTCCAGTATCTGCGACAACTGCGGCAGGCGAAATCATTTTTGTTGCGCTAGGAAATTTGTCTCGTTAAGTATTTATGTTTTAATAAAATCGAAGTCGTGCGTGATTTAAGCAAAATATTTGATTGCTGCATCTAGAGCAGACACGTAACATTTATCATTTATACGTCTAGCTTCCTAAAAAACTAAATGGTTAACGGCACAATTTTTACTGGGGGTGGCGATAACATTTAGCAGACATATCCGTCTTTTGCCCGTCACAGCCGAGGTCGCTGCGACAGAAACAACAGAAGCTGTGACAGTCGCGGTAACAGCTGGAATAATAAAGAGTTTTCGAGAATCAAAACCTGGACCAGCAGGGTCTAATATGCTGTAGTCACAATACACTGCAATTCACTTTTACAATAAAATTAAGACGTTAATTAAGAACGGCGAATTCATTTGTCGCGTTAGGGAAATAACTAAAATCGAAAGCGTATGTGATTTAATCAAAATCCACCTATCTATCTATAGCCGCGGCATTTTGTTGCATTATGAAATTTGCGTTGTTACGTAATTATGTTTTAATAAAAATCAAAGGGTAAATGATTTAAGCAAAATATATGATCTTCGCATCTAGGGCAGATACGCTGCACTTATAATTGAGACGTCTAACTTCCTAAAAACTAAATCTGACTAATGCACGAACAGCGCCAATTTTACAGCGTCTTTTCTTATTTCAAATACTTCTCTGAATAAGGTTTTGGTTAGTTAACATTGCATAAGCCGTTAGGAAATTCCTGTGATAGCAGGGGCTTAAAAACATTGCTAAAATAACTGCAAATGCTAATTTGTGTTAAAGCTGTTTGGACCTACAATGACATATTTCTAAATAACTAGACATTATGAACGTTACAATAACGGGCGCTAGAATTGGTCGTAGCGCAGAGCAATCATCACACCGACCGTACCGCCCACAGTATGCAGATAGATAGATAAGGAGAAACGTGGATAGATCAAAACTTTATATTGTACCTCTGTTATTCCTACTAGAAAATAAGATATAAATGTATAAGGCCCCTTTCACACGGGCGTGATTTCCGCGCGGGTGCAGTGCGTGAGGTGATTTTCCCGCATCACTTTTGCGTTGCGTGAAAATCGCAGCATGTTCTATATTCTGCGTTTTTCACGCAAGGCAGGCCCCATAGAAGTGAATGAGGCTGCGGGAAAATCGCAAGCATCCGCAAGCAAGTGCGGATGCGGTGCGATTTTCCTGCCTGGTTGCTAGGAGACGATCGGGATGGGGACCCGATCTTTATTATTTTCCCTTATAACATAGTTATAAAGGAAAATAATAGCATTCTCAATAGAGAATGCAAAGTAAAAAGGGCAATAGAGGGTTAAAAATAATAAAAAAAACTAACTCACCTCCATTTAATCGCGTAGCTGCCGGTCTCCTGTTCTGTCTTCAGCTGGGCGGGGGGTGAAGGACCTTCAGTGACGTCACTGGGTCACATGGTCCAATCACCTGCTTCCATCATGGACCAGGTGACCCAGTGACGTCACTGAAGGTCCTTTACTCTGTGTGCTTTACTCTGTAGATCTGCCCTTTTCTATTATACAGTAATTACTACAGCATTACAAATCACAAGAAGGAGACACTGAATTCTCTTACTGAATGTGAAGCTGAACTGCCGACTTCTCTCCTGACTTCTCCCGTTACACCAGAAGGTGCAGGAGACCGCCATCTTCGATACAGATGGTATAAAGCTCAGAGAAGAGACCACGTGGTGGCGTTTATCTTCATGTGATCGGTCTGTCTCCACAGTACAATCACCTCTGGCCATGAGGGCAGCTTCTTCATCGTTTTCCTGATTAATATCTGAGAATATGATCTTCCCTCTACGATCGTTTTCTGTGATCCTCCAGGTCACCTGCACGTCTTCTGGACAGTTGGACGCCATACAGTACATGGTGACTTTGTCGTCCGCAGTGTCTACCCTGTGAATGTGACTCACCTGAAACCGCTGCAAATCTACAGAAATGAAAGAGGAATTTAGTTAATTCATATCGGTGGTGGGATATCAGCAGAGAAGAACAATTAGGACATTTCCCTTTATATACTTTTCTGTGAATGTCCAATAATCCAAACCCACAAAAAGAGTCCATTCACACGTCCGTAGTGTATTGCGGATCTGCAATACACCCGGCCGGCACCCTCATAGCAGCTGCGGACAAGAACAGGACATGTTCTATTTTTTTCCAGAGCCGCGGACTGTAAGTTCGGGGCCACACTCTGAAAATGCGGATGCGGAGTGCACGTAGCGTGCTCTCCGCATCCATTCCGTCCCCATAGAGAATGAATTGTGGAACGGGTGAGGACCACATTCACGGACCCTAAATGTAATTTCCTGACAGAACACAAAAAGTGATGAAAGCAAAACCTTATACTAAAATCACCACATACTGTAAATAAAATGTAAACCCGATTCCCTACGGACCATGTTCTGCCAGTGGTTTGCATACCTCCCAACTTTTTGGACAATTAAAGAGGGACACTTATGGTTCATTGTGTGAAAGATCCATACATAGATCTATACATTTCAATAGTTTTCTTTTACGAAATGGAGCAAAAATAATCTGAATATAGACATTTCTAAAATCCCAACTGCATCAAATAATGGAAAAATATACAAAAGACTTTCTGGGTCAATATTGTGAATGTAATAATGCAAATCTATACCGCAGATCAAACAGAGGGACATTTAAGGAGGAAAGAGGGACAGAGGGACTTGGGTCAAAAAGAGGGACATTTGGGAGGTCTGGGTTTGAGATAGATAGATAGATAGATAGATAGATTAAATAAATAGATAGATAGATTAAATAAATAGATAGAGTAATGTACAGTATGCTTGCTTTAATTTCCTGAAAAGGCCCTCGTATTCTTCTCATATGGTAAATGTTGTACTATACAAGCCTCTCACCTCTCTTCATGAAATACAAGAGTACTAGAAGTGCAGTCACCAGTAATCCTGCCAAGACACCGATGAGCCCAAAATGACACGATCTCTTACAATCACCTGCAAATACAAAGGGAATGAAAAGTGCGGAGTCGGAGCAGCTGGATGTGAGCTCAGGGCAGTGGTGTACATGAAAGGGAGGAAGAAGGGACCATAGCCAAAATCAAACTGAGCCCTGTATTTTAATACTGAGTTTTGCCACCCAGAACAGAAGGGAATGGCGACCAGTTCCCGTTCTAAGCTCTTTCCATTTACCAAGTGTATGTTTCCTAACTATGCAGTTCCACTGAAGAAGGGAGTAATGCAGAGGTTCTCAATGCATATAGTAACAGCAAAGTGGCCGGGCCCCATAGCATGGCCTTCCTGTATGGTATGTATGCCCTGGGCTCAGGAAATAGAATGGTTATGAGTGTTATGGGTTCCTTTAGATTTCACTCTTGGATTCCTTGGTCTTTTAGGTTTGCATTTCATTATCCAGTGTATATTGTTTCTCCTGCACACTGGATCTCTCCCAATGTCCATACTTCTACCCAAAGTGGGCTCACTAACTCACATCCCTGAGGCCCCTTTGCTCAGTGGAGCTGGACCGCTCTCATCTGCTGTATAACTGTGTGTCACGGGTAGGTGGGCATGTAAGGAACACCAAATAAACAAATGGCGACAGAAAGCAGACAAAGCTAGGGAAGAAGGGATGGTAACCTCCTAACAATCCCTGAGCCTTTTCCTGACTGCTGACTGAATGAGCAAGTCCTGAAGGTGAACGAGCTCATACGCTGGAACCTAAGCCCTGCTGACACTGTCGCAAACCCTAACTTGGGTAGCAGGAGATGAGCCAACCGGTTCCTTCCACTGTGAAGGAACCAGCGTCTCCCACACAACCCACACACAAAGGAGAAAACTGGGGAACTTAGCTTGAGATGAAAGGGAAGCAGAAGATCCACAAACAACCAGCACAGAACTCCAGCAGGAAATATCAACCGCATGGTCAGCAGTGAGAGGCGGACTTAAATAGAGCCTCCTCACTGATAACGAGCAGAACCTGTGGAGAGGTGGGATCCTAACAACAATAACAAACAGAAAGGAAAAACAGAGAGACCTGTCAGATAGACTAACGTGATGCAAGTCTATCCGATCTTCTCAGAGTTCTCACAGGGAAGGCAGTGACACTGTGCTATGTCTGTCATGTCTTCACGTCTTTATATGTTGCAGACTCAATTCTCTAAATATTGGCCAGTATGTGGCTCATATGTCTGCTAAAAATGGCAAAATGTTCCTGGATGATTCCACTGCACAATATCCAAAAATACTAAGCTTCGACCTGCACATTGTCAATTTTCAAGTGCACAATGACCTATGACCATCATCGAGGTTACTTGTGTCATATGGTGACCTCTGTAGAATCGTCTAAATTACATGTGGAAACAATATATATATATGTAACACATATAGTAGAAACCAGACAGTTTAGTGACTTACGCTCCACTTTAACTTCCTCTGTCATCTTCATTGGACTGTTTAATGTCTCGTGTTCGACCTCACAGGAGATCTGAGATGGTAGTTTGTCCCCTTGTAGCTGAATCCAGTGATAAATCTCCTTACTGAAATATCCATTGTTGCTTTGTCGATAAGAATCGATTCTCTTCCCATCCAACAACCAGTGCATTGTCACTTCTTCCGGCAAGTAGTTTGTGGCTTCACACATATAAATCTGATCATTGCCATCAGGAGTCCTGGAAGCCTTGATACTGAGAATGGGGGCAGCTGGGGAGATACATTGTATTAGTTACTGTATAAGAAGTAATTTTACCTATAATTTTGTATGGAATATTGTATAAGCTCCATAAGAAGATGCCCAGCCTCCAGCTTAAACCACACAAGTGACCAGAATGAAGCTTTAATTTATTCTGGACTTGTTACGAGAAGACCCAGATCTTCAGGAAAGACCATCACGTGTGGAAGATTTGAAGTGAAAAGAGAAAAGGAAGACTAGCAACAAGATGAATGGAGGCAATCATGCAGAAATCACAAATGCATTTAGAGAAGCCTGAAGTCCGAAACAGAATACTGGATATTCTAAAGAAGGTGGTGATGTTCCAGAGGTGAAAAGCTACGGAAGGCACCAAATTAGTGTAAATGATATCAACTAGAATGGCCCATTGAGTCTAGTTGTTAATAACCTGAGTAGTAGCGGCAACTTCTACAATTGTCTGAATCACTGAGTGGTTTGTGAATTTTCAGGGTTTCCTCGGGTCATTATTGCACAGTTAACATTTTTGGGTGTAAAACTGTATTCTAAAGCCAAATGTTGTCGGAAAGAAACCATCAGGTAATAAATACAAACTTGTCTGTAGAGTAGGAATCTGTGCCTGACCATACAGACATTGACCATTGTAAAGAAAGCATCTCTAGTGTAAAGATGGCCGTGCACGTTAGTCTAAAGTTGATCAAAATGGACGATTTCAACCAAAAGAAAGTTTGTCAGTTGAAATTTAACAATGAACAATTGTTTTAGATAACCAATGAAAGACCATTATCATCTAAAAAGAAGTCAGTCGTGTTTAATATTTTCATCCGATAGTTGGACAAAAGACCTATAATTCAAAGAAACATTGTTTCTGGATGAAGGATCATTCTTTGAAAGATCGTTCCCAGAAAGATCTTTCGTCCATCTTCCAGTTCCACTGATCTTGTATGGGCACTTTGAAAACCTGTAACGGCCAATATGGACTAAAATGTGTATGGCCGTGTCTACGAAACGAACGTTCACCAGATGATTGTTCATCTGATGTTTAACCAACAACCAACTTCTGTCTGATGTGTACGGCCACTTTTAGCGAGAGAATTACCACTCATCTCCACCCACCATCAGTCTTCCAGAATTTGATATTGTGTATCATATCCTATGCTTTAAAGCAAGATAACAAATATCCTATATCCTATAAACATATCCTATGATTTAAAGACTTTAGACATTTGTGTGAAAATTCAAGACAAAATATGGAATAGGCAATATGTAAGTTGTTCTGTCTGTGTGAACTCACCTCCATATTGTACAATGTAGAAATCCTTGATGGGATCTTGAAGATACTCATGTTCCACCTGACACGTGATTTTTGGATTACCTTGCTCCTCAAGAAATGTGACACTTACTGAGCTGTTCCTTGTTAAGGTCTCATCTGGATTTGTCTCATCATCCTGTGCCACCAATCCACTTATGGTTTGACCATTTTTGAGCCAAATTACCTTCATATCTTTTGGGAAGAGGTTTGTTATAGAACATTGGAGAAGACTTATCCCACCACTCCGGATGGCCTTTTTATGTATCTTGACCACTGGAATAGCTGATATAAAAAACAATACAGAATTAGAATTTATACAGAAAAATGTATAATTTCTCCCATATATGGTAATAATTACATAACCGTTTAGAGGTTTAATCTTTAGAAATTTTTATATTTTCAGTTAAATATTTGACTTATTCTAGAATGTGTCAGAAACAATCTAAAGGAACATTATTAACTCTCTTGATGCTTTTCATGAGCAACAGGGATTTCCCTGCTGCCTCATCTTCTCCTGTGTACTGGCATTGTCCGCCTTACACCTGAATCTGGGTCAGATTATCACCTTGCTTTGTCTGGTTCATTCACGGGATTTGATTGGTGGATTGGTGTATCATAGACGTAGAATACGGTCCTTGATGGTAGCACCAGAGTCAGATTGGGATTACTTGGGCAGACAAAATTATTCTTGAGGCCCAGCCGTTATAGCATCAATAAAGTTTAATAGGTTTTAAATCAAAGGAATAGACCCTAGTGGAAAGTGATGGGCTCTAAAGGCAGCTAAATGTATTTTTTTCCCCGGATCTTTGGGGCCCCTCTTTAGTATCAGAGCGTGGGCCGACCGGAGGATCCTCTGGTACTCTGGTGGGCCAGTCCAAGCCCGGGTAGCATCATACAGTAGTACACAGAGGGTGTACATGCCCATAATTCATACCTTCTATGCACATAAAACTGCTGTGTGTATGAAGCGTTATTCACAGTAGTTTTTAATCTGTCTGCTAGGCTAAGGATTCCTGGGGGTCGTTTACAAACAGATATACACCACTTTCTGGCATATATCTTTAGCATTTGTGCTGCAATCTGTGACTTTTTTCCGTTCATACCAGGTCTAAAAAAGGGGACGTGGTGGGGAAGGGGGCGGGCCAGTAGACCCGTCTCATTTATCATTTTCTGCGCCTATTTTAGGAGGAGGGGAGCTGGCGTACGCCAAAGTTCTGTGGAGGCTGATGTCTCTACAAAAATTCGGCGCATCCAACGTTAGCTAAAGAGGTTATTAAGACCGGCATCTAAAACGCCAGTCTTAATCAGTGATCCCCTTAGTCCCTGATTTATTACGCCTTCACTTCAGAATTCTGGCTTTAAAAAGTCGCAAATGGGACTTTTGCAACTTTTTGGGCTCACTTGCTCAAAAATGTTGCTACTTTTTGCATTTTTACACCACTCCAGTTTTGAAATATGGGTGGGAAAGTGGGTGTGATTAACATGTTAATAAGTTTCACTCAAGATTTATCAGTGAGATTTTTTGAAAAAGGCACAATCTTTCTGCAAAAGGAGGGCGGAGTATCTTTTCTGGGCAAATTTGTTAAGTTTAAAGATAAGACAAATTTATCAAAACAATATGTGACAGCTGATAAATGTGGCATAAAGTACAACGCGGACTCAAGCAAAACTGACTTTAAATAGTCTGCTCATGATAAATTCCCCTCATAATGTTTACTGAGAAACCGCCGTCATTATGGACCCATCGTATAATGTACTCACCAAGAATATTTAACTGAATGTTCTTTACTTGATTGTTTGGGGTGTAAATCACAGTGCACTTGTATGTGCCCTTATCAGAGACTGTCACATTGTGGATGATCAGAGAGGCATTGCCCTGCTTGACGGTTTGCCCATCTATGATGAATCGCGAAGTGGACTCCTTTGTCTTACTGTCGTATCTTGCGATCTCCTTTTCTCCAAAGTGCCAGAAGACGGCCAAGAACTGTGGGTTTATTGGGTATTTTTCTACTTTGAAAGTGCATGGCAGAAGAGCATCAGTGTGAACTATCCCAACTTTTGAAGGAGGAACATCGATCTCAAATCCACAACCTGTAGGAGTGAAGAGAGTGTTAAAGGGCTTTTTTTTTAGGAATGGCGGTGTCAAAACCTCCCAGAACCATGGTGATCTTCTGAGATCTGTTCTTGCTTCTGGACAGGGGTGCATCTAGCCTTTCTGCTGCCTGAGGCAAACACTGAAATGGCGCCCATACCTCAATACCAATTTCTTAACCTAACCCCATTGCCACAATGAAAGTGCTCATTGCCCATAGTCCTTCCGCTGCCCCCCTCTTGCCCCTTCCTGGTGCTGCCTGAGGCAATCGCCTCATCTGGCCTCATTGGTGGTGCACCCCTACTTCTGGCTAAACACTTTATATATATGTATGTGATAAACAGTGACCACAGCCATATTGGATAAAAAACACCCATACACACATATGCATAAAATGAATTATAACACAACTGGACGTGGGAAGGCTTCTACAGTGGACTGAGAAGAAAACAGGCGCTCTTCTGATATTTAGGTTTGGGCAGAGTGTAAGGAGCTCATGGCTGATCCATACTCTGGCAGGCGGCTGCACCATGTGGATTCGTGTACCCTTGGGAGTCGCACATATGGTAGGGCACATGCAGGTTACATGATGCTCCCGACTTGCCAGTTGAACTCTAGAACATTGTAAGGTTTCTCTTGTGGCTACCGCTGTCTAGTACCCATAATGTTAGTTTTCAAGAAAGACGTAAAAGATGTAAAAGAAAGACTGTACAATGAATCAACCACGACAACATCTATTGGTGAACAGAACAGACAGGACATCTGGACAGAGTCCCTGGCTGCATTGTGATGCCACATCTATAGAGATCAGAGATCATCCAGCCACGTCTAAAGAGATCACCCAACCATGTCTAAAGAGATCACCCAGCCATGTTTATAGGGATCACCCAGCCATATTTATAGGGATCACCCAGCCATGTCCATAGAGATCATAGATCATCCAGCCACGTCTAAAGAGATCACCCAACCATGTCTAAAGAGATCACCCAGCCATGTCTATAGGGATCACCCAGCCACACCTATAGAGATCATCCAGCCACGTCTAAAGAGATCACCCAACTATGTCTAAAGAGATCACCCAGCCATGTCTATAGGGATCACCCAGCCACACCTATAGAGATCATCCAGCCACGTCTAAAGAGATCACCCAACTATGTCTAAAGAGATCACCCAGCCATGTCTATAGGGATCACCCAGCCACACCTATAGGGATCACCCAGCCATGTTTATAGGGATCACCCAGCCACGTCTATAGAGATCAGAGATCATCCAGCCATGTCTAAAGAGATCACACAGCCATGTCTATAGGGATCACCCATCCATGTCTAAAGAGATCACCCAGCCATGTTTATAGGGATCACCCAGCCACGTCTATAGAGATCAGAGATCATCTAGCCATGTCTAAAGAGATCACCCAGCCATGTTTATAGGGATCATCCAGCCACATCTATAGAAATCAGAGATCATCCAGCCACGTCTAAAGAGATCACCCAGCCATGTATATAGGGATCACCCAGCCATGTTTATAGGGATCACCCAGCCACGTCTATAGAGATCATCCAGCCACATCCAAAGAGATCATCTAGCCATGTCTATAGAGATCATTCAGCCACATCCAATGTGATCACCCAGCCACGTCTATAGACATCATCCAGCCACGTCTAAAGAGATCATCCAGCCACGTCTATAGAGATCATTCAGCCACATTTATACAGATCAGAGATCATCCAGCCACATCTAAAGAGATCATCCAGCCACATCTAAAGAGATCATCCAGCCATGTCTATAGGGATCACCCAACTATGTCTATAAAGATCATGGGCGTAACTAAGCAGAGTATAAATATAGCTGGTTCCTACACCGTCCTGAACATTGTAGGCTTAAGTCAGGCCCAGGAGAGGCAGCCCTGTTAGTGTTAGGTACTCATCTGCAGAAGTCACCTTGATGTTGGTAGATGGGCCCGACACATGTTTGATCAAAAATATGCGCAAAGAGCATCCATTTTTCATGTACAGTGGGTACAGTAACATTGTAATCCAGAATAATCTCTAATCCCTAGTTCTATTGTTTGCAGATATAACGGTGTGCTGCTGCTATAGTTTGTTTGCTGTTTGCACGTTTGCTTTCTGGATGGGCCAGTGTAAATTCTCTTGCTATGTTACTCAATCAGTGACTGACCTAAAGCTCCACCTCTCCTGTTCTGCAGCAGCTGAGGTGTCCATTATATAAGTCTTATGTTGTAAATGTTCAAGACACCTGGACTGTGACCTGCATTTATAATCCTCCAAAGGTTATAATAATATCTATGATTCTCTATGTCTCTGCCTCTGCAGTGATCTCCTGCCCTCCAGTCACCTTTGCTTATTTCGTCAGTAAATAATAACTTCTCCAAGTCTCACTTTTTAAAGTAAGCTGAGTTGTTCTCACGCCATAAACAGGGGGCACCAGGGGTGGTGTGAACAGTGTCTGATCTTCTTAGGCTTCGTTCACATCACCGTTCAGCCTTTCCGTTCTCCTGCTCCTCTCTTGAGCCGAACGGAGCCTAAGGACCCCATAGACTATAATGGGGTCCCTTAGGTTTCCGCTCAGAAGATGATTTTGGAGCAGAGACAAAAGTAGTGCATGCAGGACTTTTATCTCTGCTTAAAAAATCTTTCTCTGAGCGGAAACCCTAGGGACCCCATTATAGTCTATGGGATCTTTAGGCTCCGTTCAGATCAGTTATGTGCCGAATCCGTCCTTTCCGCTCTCCTGCTCCTAACGGAAAGGCTGAACGTACTTATTGTACATGTATGTAATGCAGGGAAATACTCCCTGTACATGGGGGTAAAATAGGTAGCGTGCTCTGAACAGGTACATGGCGCGCTGCAGCAGAACCTGTGTAATGGGCAGATCAGCTGTGGGACTACTCCCTGCGTTCTCACAGCTGACGACATGACAGGGCGCAGCAGATGTTTTAGTGCAGCCCCCTCAGCAATAAGAGCACATGCAGAGTATATATATCTACATATTGTGTGCATGCTATATTCTGCAGCCTCTTCTAAGAGCACATGCAGAGTATATATATATCTACATACTGTGTGCACGCTATATTCTGCGGCCTCTTCTAAGAGCACATGCAGAGTATATATATATACATACTGTGTGCACTGTATACTCTGCAGCTTCTTCTTGCGAACAAGAATAGGACATGCTCTATCTTTTTGCGGGGCAGCGGAACGGAAGTACGGATATGGACAGCACATGGCGCATCTTTTGGGGCACCACTGAAACAAATGGGTTTGCATCCGTTCTGCAAAATTGCTAAACAGTTGCGGACACATAAATATGGTCGTCTGAATAAGCCCTTGGGTTGAGTTCACACTTCAGTTATTTGGTCAGGTATTTCGATCAGTGATTGTGAGCCAAAGCCAATAGTGAAGCCGCCACAGAAATCAGGTAGAAGGCAAAGGTTCTGTGTTTTTCACCCGCAAGTGGTTTAGGCTCACAATAATTGGACGAAATAACTGACCAATAACTGAAGTGTGAACTCAGACTTAGGGCTCATGTACACGACCATGGTTTTGGTCCTCATGCTGATCGGATGAGGACCCATTCACTTCAAAGGGGCTGCAAAGGATGCGGCCAGCACACCGCGTGCTTACAGTCATTCAATGTGAATCCTTATTTTATTTCTAGAGTATAACATCTACCCCGGTCATGGGATCACAGGGAAATTAGATGAAGTCAAGATTGATCTGGGATTACTGCGCCAAGACCTGCATAACCTGCGAGAAAGAGTTCAGCACACTGAGAAGCGTATATCACGCATATTGTCCCCAGATCCATATCTGATCTTAATGCCAAAGCGGAGCTCTGGAAGCAGAAAGCAGATGACCTAGAAAATAGGCTTCGCAGAAACACCAGAATCACCGGATGAGTTTATAGAAAAATGGATGAAAGATCTTTTCCCGGATGCGGATTTCTCCCCGGCATATGCGGTAGACAGGGCTCACAGAGTTCCAGCGAAACCTCCCCCACCGGGTGCTCCACCTCGTCCCATGATGGCAAGTTTCTCAACTGCAAAGAGAGGGACAGGAACCTGGCCCTAGGCAGAAGACGGCAAGAATTTAAATATGATGATGCCAGGGTCTCCATCTTTCCGGATTTCTCCATAGAATTGCAAAAAAAACGAGCCACTTTTATGGATGTCAAGAGACGCCTGAGAGAAGCCAACATCCCTTACTCCACGGGCTATCCTGCAAAACTCAGTGCGGTGAACGGCGACAGAGCGGTCTTCTTTACCTCTCCTGGAGAAGTCTCTGAATGGCTAGCCCTACGGCAAAGGTCTCCAAGATGCCGAGACTATCGCGAGCAATCATTAGGAGAAAAAAATGGCCGCCGTCTTATCAGTACACATAAAACCTGTACTAATCACACAGGAGGACAAGTTACTTCACCACAATGAGCCATAGTGCTGCCCCATCCTCCTCTCTGCTCTGCTTGTCAGGGGTTATGATCCTGAATACAGATGCATCTCTGTGGAAATGGGGATCATGAGGAGACATGAGAGGAGGGTGAGGTGTAGCTAATGAGCAGCAGCACTTGTTTACAGTCTCCATTACCACAGCCTGTCCGTCCTCTCTGTACTTCATGTCTACTCATGAACTTAATTCCCCAGAGATTCAGCTAAAGTTCTTATCTGTATTCAGGATCATAATCCCTGACAAGCAGAGAGGAGAGGAGGATGAGGCAGCTCCTTACCTCAGTGCTGTGAAGTAACTTGTCCTCGTGTGTAATTAGGACAGGTTTTGTGTAAATTGATGGGACAGCGGCCATTTTGTTTCCCCTGATGATTGCTCCCCAGACAAAAGGAGCCATTATGACTAATGACAGGTATTTGGGAATATATTTATAATAAAGTCATATTTAAGTATTTTCAGTTTCTTCATTCCCGGAGAACCCCTTTAACTGATATGTGTTAGATACATCTAACTGCAGCTTCTTCATAATAACACAGATACTTAAATAGATACACCATTACTGTAGCCACAGCACGCATGCTTCTGCCAATCATGACCGTAAGCAGAGGCATCCCGGTTTCACTGGCCTTAAGTCTGGATTAGGACACTATTCCAGACTTAACTCTACATTTGCCGAAACACAACTTTAGGGAATTTTTATTTATTTTTTCTGGTTTTACAATACTTTTAGTTAGCTACAGTTTTTCACGTTGCACACTTCTACACCCACTGCATTAAGCTCTACTCCTGACAACATATGTCTGCCCTGGAACTCATGGCTGAGCGAATGTCAGGGGACTGGGTACGCAACAAAAGAGATCCATGGTACTTGCTTTTATTAGAAATTACAGCCCGCAAATTCTATGTCTCCAAGAGACGCATTTTATCACCAACACATTTGTTGGGTCCCTATGAAGCCTTGGGTTCAGTGGGTCGCACATTCCTATTACACCTCTTTTTCAAGAGGGGTGTCCCGACGGGGTGGGGAGTCCCTAGCGACTCATCATGTTTCTAACGGAGTTTAGATGGTTTGACCTCCAGAGAGCTAAATATCCCAGAGACAGGGTGTACTCCTGCCACAGCGGCGGCCACAACTCTCTAACTCGGATAGACTTATATATTAGGCAATGGGATAGCGATGTTAAATCTGCGCTCCATAGTATACTTACCTAGGGGGATTATCAGATCACTCGCGATACTAGGTACTCTGATTGTTAGCGCTCCTTCAGTAATGTATAGAATGAATATACATCCGTTCTGGCTGAATCTTCTGGGCTCGGCAGATGGGATTCCCTATCAGTTAAATGAGTTTTTGGAAACCCATGAAAAGGAGCCCAATCTGGCCCTTGTATGGGACACCCTGAAGACGTTTCTTCACGGGTCCTTACATTCCAGCATATCTTAATATCAAAAAAGATG
Source organism: Bufotes viridis (assembly GCA_033119425.1). Classification (NCBI taxonomy): domain Eukaryota; kingdom Metazoa; phylum Chordata; class Amphibia; order Anura; family Bufonidae; genus Bufotes; species Bufotes viridis. The sequence continues at coordinate 6,244,352 of CM065595.1, read as the reverse complement.
CTAAAAGCTCGGAGCTGGAATCGTAGTGTACCACTCTGGAGCAGCAATATATCCGTCACCCGACTGATGCCAACAGGACTGCTTGGTTCCAGGCGGGCAGACAATACTTAGCATTTCTCAAGGACAAAACAGATAGGAAACTGTTCTTTATGAAACAGACAGCGTTTGAGCTGGGTAATCAGTCAGCTAAACTACTTGCTTGGCTAATTCAACATGACTCGCCTTCTTCAGCAATTTTAGCAGTCAGGAACTCCGCAGGACAAGAACTCTGCACACAGAAAGCAATTATTCATACTTTTACACATCATCTCAGCATCTCAAACAGAGAGAGCCACGTATTTGGAAGGTATATCCCTCCCTAAACTTACTACACCACAAAGTACCCAATTAGACCAACCAATTTCCCTGGAGGAAATAATGCAGGCCATATCAGATCTTAATAATGGGAAATCTCCTGGCCCAGATGGTCTCCCCAAAGAAGTATATGCTAAATATGCAGAGGTGTTAGCCCCTCAATTGTTATCACTGTTTCACTCGGCCCCGAGATGGGGCACTTGCCCGACTCATTTATGGAGGCTACTATAATACTTTTACTTAAACCTGATAAAGAACCCCTAGAATGCAGTTCATATAGATCCATAGCACTGCTAAATGTGGATTATAAAATCCTAACCAGAATCTTGGCCACTCGCCTTAATCAGGTAATTCTGTCACTGGTTCACCAGGACCAGACGGGTTTTATGCAGGGGAAGTCCACTCCTGAGAATATCAGACGGGTTCAGGTGGTTACACAAGTGGGTTATTCCCTGAATGCGGACTAGGCCCTGGCCTCATTAGATGCCAAGGCATTTGATTCTGCAGAATGGGCTTATGTAATTGGTTGCCTGCGGGGTTTTGGGTTTGGTCCACAGATCCTCAGATGGATCACTATCCTTTATAGCAGCCCGGTAAGCAGACAACTGATAAATGGAATAAGGGAATTATCAGAAAGGGGAATTATCAGAAAGTTTCCCCTGCATTGAGGAACGAGACAGGGCTGCCCATTGTCACCACTCTTTTTTGCCCTGGCGGTGGAGACACTGGCATTCAGGGTGTAGTAACATCATAACTGGAGTGACCATGGGAGAAAGAGAGGTAGGACTATATGCAGATGATATGATCCTATATTTGTCCTCACCTGATACATCTCTTCGCAATGTAGTGGCTTTGATAAATGAATTTTGGGAGTTCTCGGGGCTAAGAATCAACTGGGAGAAATCAGTTTACATGCCTCTGGGCAGGGCAGACTGGACAGGTCCTTCCCATGTGGAACGGCTAAAGGTGGTAGACACATTCAAGTATCTGGGAGCAAATATCCCTAAAAGACATTCTCAGGCCCTGTCACTTAACATCCTCCGCTTAACTAATCACATACAGAGTAAGTTTCAAAGCTGAAAGACACGGCCTATTTTGGAGGCAGGACGCATTAACCTAATTAAAATGATTATACTCCCTGAGGCCCTTTATGCGCTTCAACACGCAGAGGTACACGTATCCAAATTGGTGTTTAAAGAAATAGATTCCCTGACTAGAGCCTTTATTTGGGGCTAACCTTAGCCTAGATACACTAAAACAGAGGGAGGTATGGCGCGACCAGATTATTATATTTATTACCTAGCAGGCCAGCTGCGACTCATCAATGCCTGGTATACAACTGAGGACCTGACCACCTCAGAGTACTTTTTAAAACATTACCTAAACTGCTACACTCTATGGTCAGTTTTGGAAATGCCCCCCAAATTCCAGAAATCACTGCTGCTGGACAAATTGGCTCAAACGGTCTGAAAAGGGGCTAAATCACTACCCCAGATTTACAGAAGTGGTCTCTGACCTACCTCGGTGGGTCAAGCAATCGCTACTGCAGATGCAAGTGGTTATGGGGACGGACAGATGCCAACTGGCGGGGGTCAGAAACCTTGGAGATATGTGTGATCAGGGAGTGTTGATGACGTTTGAGGCACTTTCACGGAAATATAACATCCCCCGTATCCACTTCTTCTCATACTTAGATCTGCTATACAGAGTAGATTCCCGAACACTAGCTTCACGATCTCTAAGTAGCACCCACTCAAAGGAGTTGTCAAAACCCAGGGCCCCAGAGGACTAGTATCAGTAATCTGCTCACACTTAGTACAAGCGAAGGTCAGTGCCAATCCCCCCCCCCAGTATTAGACAAATGGAAAAGATTGATAGCCACACTTACAGAAGAGTCCATAACATCTTTTTGAGTCACATTTACAAGTATCACCAGCGGTCAATAACAAAATAATCCAACTTTACATCACTCACCAGACATATCTCACACCAACTAGGTTATATAGAATGGGTAGAGCACCATCCACAGCATGTCCATGGAGTGGGGACCCGGAGGCAGACTTTTGGCACATGATGCGGAGATGCCACATTCTGGAAGGAGGTGACCGCCTTTCTTTCCGATCTACTGCCGCTTCAGGCGGCTTGGACTCCCGAAGTTTGCCGGTGGGAATACTGATTGAGGATAGCTGGGATCACTACATGACAACATTCTTGAGGGAGTCCCTATTTATGGCACTGCTGTAAATGCATTGCTTTGAGAAGGTACAAACCCAATACACCGAACGTGTCCATGTGGAGATTGCAGATAAACCAGATCCTACCATAAACACCGCAATGAACCTAAAAATTTGATGAGGTCTGTGGTGTGGATCACCCCATACCCTGTACTTAACCTCGAGACTGCGGCAAGCCTTATCATCGGCTTGGGGATACATGGTTCAGTCGGTTTAGTGGGGTCACCTGAAGGTATTGCATATATATATATATATCTATAAGGCCCCTTTCACACGGGCGAGTTTTCCACACGGGTGCAATGCATGAGGTGGACGCATTGCACCCGCACTGAATCCGGACCCATTCATTTCTATGGGGCTGTGCACATGAGCAGTGATTTTCACGCATCACTTCTGCGTTGGGTGAAAAGCGCAGCATGTTCTATATTTTGCGTTTTTCACGCAACGCAGGCCCCATAGAAGTGAATGGGGCTGCGGGAAAATCGCAAGCATCCGCAATCAAGAGCGGATGCAGTGCGATTTTTATGCATGGTTGCTAAGAGACGGGACCCGATCTTTATTATTTTCCCTTATAACATGGTTATAAGGGAAAATAATAGCATTCTCAATAAAGAATGCTTTGTATAATGTGGATTAAGGGGTTGAAAATAAAAAACTTAACTCACTTTAGCCACTTGATCGCGTAGTTGCCGATCTCTTCTCTCTTCAAGCATTCGCAGCCATCTAAAGGACCTGTGGTGACGTTACATCACATGGTCCATCACCATGGTGATGGACCATGTGATGAGCTCAGTGACCTCATCACAGGTCCTTTAGATGGCAGCTAATGAATGAAGAAGAGAGAAGAGATCGCAACTACGCGATCAAGTGGCTAAAGTGAGTTAAGTTTTTTATTTTCAACCCCTTAATCCACATTTTACAAAGCATTCTTTATTGAGAATGCTATTATTTTCCCTTATAACCATGTTATAAGGGAAAATAATCAAATCTACAGAATACTCAACCCGAAACCGGACTTCAGTGATAAAGTCTGGGTTCGGGTCTGGGTACCAAACATGCCGAAAAGTTTGCACACACGCGGAAAAAGCGCCCATTTTCCCGCAACGCACCCGCCTCTTATCCGGGCGCCAAACGTGACGCCCGTGTGAAAGAGGCCTAACACAACTTCAGCCACAGCAATATGGAACTCACAACAGTGCAGTGGGTGAATGAAGACATTGATAACAAGGAATCTTTATGATATGTAACAGGAATGTGTGTGGTCCGTTATTTCTCATATGTCAATAAAAGAGATTTTAAAAAAAGTGAAAAAACGTCCATTAAACACAGAGACGTTTTTTCCACTGTTGCCTTTCTGAAAAACGGATGTTAAAAACGGTCCCCTTCAGTTGTATGGGGGCTGTCGGTCCGTGAAAACATGTTCTATTTTCTGACCTCCATTGTTCACTGGGCATCAAATAAACTGCAGTGTGAATACCCCCATAGACTGCCATTGTTCCTAAAATGGACATGCGATGGCCGTTAAAAACATCTGTCACACGTCTGTTTTTCAAGATTAACGCAATGGGGGTCATTTATGAACGATGCTATGTCTTTTTTGTGACTTTTTCAATGCTCACGCAACAATATTTTGTTGCACAGGTGTTTTTGTGCAGCATTCGTCCCTTGGGTGTGACGAGAGCCCAGATATTGGCCCCAAAAAATGTACCAAAATTTCCACCAGAAAACAGGCAACAAAACACTCCAGGCTAGAGGAGCTCTGAAAGCTCGGGAATAGGTCTCCTGCACAGCCAGCAGCGCCATGTGTGTGTGGGAGCGTGTCGCCAGGGAAGCACGTAAGAAGGCCACAAGGAGGACATAACTACTGTGAGGGAGCACATATCTGGACATAACTACAGTGAGGGGGCGCATATCTAGGCATAACTACAGTGAGTGGGCACATATCTGGGCATAACTACAGTGAGTGGGCACATATTCGACCATAACTACAGTGAGGGGGCACATATCTGGCCATAACTACAGTGAAGGGGCACATATCTGACCATGACTACAGTGAGAGGGAAAACATCTGACCATGACTACAGTGAGGGGGCACACATCTGACCATAACTACAGTGAGGGAGCACATATCTGGGCATAACTACAGTGAAGGGGCACATATCTGGGCATAACTACAGTGAGAGGGCACATATCTGACCATGACTACAGTGGAGGGAGCACATATCTGGGCATAACTACAGTGAGGGAGCACATATCTGGGCATAACTACAGTGAGGGAGCACATATCTGGGCATAACTACAGTGAAGGTGCACATATCTGGGCATAACTACAGTGAAGGTGCACATATCTGGGCATAACTACAGTAAAGGGGCACATATCTGGGCATAACTACAGTGAGGGGGCACATATCTGGGCATAACTACAGTGAGGGGGCACATATCTGGGCATAACTACAGTGAAGGGGCACATATCTAGGCATAACTACAGTGAGGGAGCACATATCTGGGCATAACTACAGTGAAGGTGCACATATCTGGGCATAACTACAGTGAGGGGGCACATATCTGGGCATAACTACAGTGAGGGGGCACATATCTGGCCATAACTACAGTGAAGGGGCACATATCTGGCCATAACTACAGTGAAGGGGCACATATCTGGGCATAACTACAGTGAGGGGGCACATATCTGACCATAACTACAGTGAAGGGGCACATATCTGACCATAACTACAGTGAAGGGGCACATATCTGGGTATAACTTCAGTGTAGGGGCACACATCTGACCATAACTACAGTGAGGGGGCACACATCTGGGCATAACTACAGTGAAGGGACACATATCTGGGCATAACTACAGTGAAGGGGCACATATCTGGGCATAACTACAGTGAGGGGGCACATATCTGGGCATAACTACAGTGAGGGGGCACATATCTAGGCATAACTACAGTGAGGGGGCACACATCTGGGCATAACTACAGTGAGGGGGCGCATATCTAGGCATAACTACAGTGAGGGGGCACATATCTGGGCATAACTACAGTGAGGGGGCACATATCTGGGCATAACTACAGTGAGGGGGCACACATCTGACCATAACTACAGTGAGGGGGCACACATCTGACCATAACTACAGTTAAGGGGCACATATCTGGGCATAACTACAGTGAAGGGGCACACATCTGACCATAACTACAGTGAAGGGGCAAATATCTGGGCATAACTACAGTGAAGGGGCACATATCTGGGCATAACTACAGTGAAGGGGCACATATCTGGGCATAACTACAGTGAAGGGGCACATATCTGGGCATAACTACAGTTAGAGGGCACATATCTGGGCATAACTACAGTGAGGGGGCACATATCTGGACATAACTACAGTGAGAGGGCACATATCTGGGCATAACTACAGTGAAGGGGCACATATCTGAACAAATACTGTCAGGGGGCACAAAGGCGGGCATAACTAATGTGATAGGCACAAAGGTGGGCATAACTAGGTAGGACCAGTTGGGTCTTTCATTTATCGCAAGGAGTATTGGTGCCGCTGTGCACCCTATGATAGATGTTATTAGGTGGGACTGGGTGAGTGTAGTTATGCATTGGGTGGAGTTAGAGAGGCTTAGTGTAGAAAAAATTGCCATAGCGCTCGGCGCACGCCGCTTAACGGGCGCAAATCTGAGTCCTTCTCCCAGGTGCAGGAAAGCCTAGTTACACCTCAGTTGATGCCTTACGCACAGACTGCCAGGGGCGCATACATCGTCATAAATTAAGCACATCCTCCGCCAGCGCATAGGGGAAACACAGACCGGTGTAAAAATCAGGTCTTTGTAAATGACCCCCAATACAGCCTGTCTTGGAAGAGCAACTAACCACAGGATCACCGACCACGTAATTAAACTATGATTTACAGACAATCGCTCAAACAAAGACAATCCAGACAGATACGGGAGTGCAGCTCTGGAAATAATGCACAAAGTAACACAAGCCCTGATCCTACAACGTGTTCTGCTCCCACCGGCTCTGCTACATCTATCTATATTGTAGCAGACATAAGCTATAATGTAGCGAGAAGCTTTAGGCAAACAACACAGACAATGGAGAGAGGAGGGGCGGTGGCTGCCGTGGTGGGAGAGCTGGTATACGGCGTATGTAAGGCAGATCTGAGACAAGTGACAGTAACACTCACATGTGTGACAGAGGAAGAGAAGCAGCAGGGCTCCCGCTCGCCCCATGGCAGCGCCTTCGTTTATTCTCCTCCATCTCTGTTCAAGGGAAATCATCTTGTTCTCTGCAGATTTAGGCCACGACGGTCGGGAAAGTGAAAGTGAAAGAAAGCAGCTTCGTTCTCGGAATACAAAGTTCCTAGATTTCCCATGGCTTAACCCGGGAAGGACTGGAATCAGTTTTTCTTATACATATGCAGAATGGTTTCCTTCCCGTCGACTCCACCTCGATACTGTGTGACAACCAGTTAAGTGACTTCATGATCCAATACATATTATTAAAATGTTTGGAAACAATAAAAGGTAATGTTCGGAAACAGACAGAAAACTATTGCAAAGAACAGGGGAGCCTTATCTATCTGGTGTTAAAGGGGTTGTGTCACCGGGGATATTGGTGGCGTATTGCTAGGATAGGCCACCAATGTCAGATAGGAGCAGGTTCCAGAGGTAGTACCCGCACCTGTCTAGAAAATGGACCGCGCTCCGAAGTGAAGGAGAGCGCGCTTTGCTATTATCGGAAGTCCCATTGAAATGATGGAATAAGCGCCTTGCAGATGTGGCCACCGCTTCATTCATCTCTATGGGACTGCTAAATATAGTTATTGACATGAATGGAGGGCGGCTGTGCACGTGTGGGGGTCCAGAAGTGGGACCTGCACCTATATAACATTGATGGCCATATAAATCTGAGGTGAGACAACCCCTTTAACTTTCTTCTCTTGTCTAGGCCTCTACTGTTATAATAGAGCTGCCATCTAACCCTGTCCTCTAATGATGAAGAGATGACTCTGCTGTCCCTGTCCTCTAATTATAGAGATGACTCTGCTGTCCCTGTCCTCTAATGATAGAGATGACTCTGCTGTCCCTGTCCACTAATGATAAAGAGATGACTCTGCTGTCCCTGTTCTCTAATGATAAAGAGATGACTCTGCTGTCCCTGTCCACTAATGATAAAGAGATGACTCTGCTGTCCCTGTCCACTAATGATAAAGAGATGACTCTGCTGTCCCTGTCCACTAATGATAAAGAGATGACTCTGCTGTCCCTGTCCACTAATGATAAAGAGATGACTCTGCTGTCCCTGTCCTCTAATGATAAAGAGATGACTCTGCTGTCCCTGTCCACTAATGATAAAGAGATGACTCTGCTGTACCTGTCCACTAATGATAAAGAGATGACTCTGCTGCCCCTGTCCTCTAATGATAGAGATGACTCTGCTGCCCCTGTCCACTAATGATGAAGAGATGACTCTGCTGTCCCTGTCCACTAATGATAAAGAGATGACTCTGCTGTCCCTGTCCACTAATGATAAAGAGATGACTCTGCTGTCCCTGTCCACTAATGATAAAGAGATGACTCTGCTGTCCCTGTCCTCTAATGATAAAGAGATGACTCTGCTGTCCCTGTCCATCTAATGATAAAGAGATGACTCTGCTGTCCCTGTCCGAGTCTATAGAACAAAACTCAAAAATGAGCTGCAGAAATCTGAAAAATATCAGCCTATTGCCTGCCTGAAACTTCAATAGTCAGATATGAAATAATAAAAACAACATAATGCACGGCGTCATACATATACAGTACAGTAATGGAACATGCAACGAAGAGCCAGCAACCTGGAGAACATTGGCTGCAAAAGCAACCAGTCAACACTGCATGTTCATGTCGTGGGGGAAGCTGATAGGGGGTGCCCTCTCTCTGCTGCAATCACTATTGTCCGTAACATTTAAGGCTTTAAATAGCTGTGATCACAGATTCAAAGATGGCCCCAGAGCTGCCATCACGTAGAGCCTAGGAAACCTATTGTAATAAAAAGAAAAAATACATATGTCTATTACCATAAAACAAAAATGGGTTAATACCACAAAGATTATACCAGGCACGGACCCGGACATGATGAATGGGGCGGATTCATACCTTCCTTTGCCTTGCAACGTTTGGCTGTAAGATCTGCACCAAGAATGAATCCTTATGTGTTCGTATGTATGTGTACATTGTGCAACGTATGATGGCGCTACAGACGCAGCCTCTGTATATAATCCATGGTCATACAGGGCTGGGGCGAAAAGACTAAAAATTGGTGACTTTGAGTAGTTATGGTATGTTCGGGAAATGTCCATACTGTGTGACAGAAACATATTACAGGGGTTGTGACATCATTAAATGTTGTATTAATATGATTCAGCACAAAAAACTGGGTACTTTTGCAATTTACTTTCTGTCACAGAAATGCTCCAGTTGCGGAATATTCTGTTTACTCTAATATAGTGGCGCCCCCTGGTGCTTAGTCTGTATAGTAATATGTACATCTTCCTACTGAGCTGCCCGCACATGCTCCGTTCCATCCTTCAGCTGCAACCAGCCGTATCTACTGTTAGCAGCTGTTACAGTTACTGGAAGAGCGCTGCAGCAGAAAAGACACATCCCCTGAGCCGTGATAGGGAGAGAGCTGCAGCAGAAAAGACACATCCCCTGAGCTGTGATAGGGAGAGAGCTGCAGCAGAAAAGACACATCCCCTGAGCTGTGATAAGGAGATAGCTGCAGCAGAAAAGACACACCCCCTGATCTGTGATAGGGAGAGAGCTGCAGGAGAAAAGACACCACCTCCCCCCCGAGCTGTCATAGGGAGAGAGATGCAGCAGAAAAGACACATCCCCTGATCTGTGATAGGGAGAGAGCTGCAGCAGAAATGACACATCCCCTGAGCTGTGATAGGGAGAGAGCTGCAGCAGAAAAGAGACATCCCCTGAGCTGTGATAGGGAGAGAGCTGCAGCAGAAAAGACACACCCCCTGAGCTGTGATAGGGAGAGAGCTGTAGCAGAAAAGACACATCCCCTGATCTGTGATAGGGAGAGGCTGCAGCAGAAAAGACACATCCCCTGAGCCGTGATAGGGAGAGAGCTGCAGCAGAAATGACACATCCCCTGAGCTGTGATAGGGAGAGAGCTGCAGCAGAAAAGAGACATCCCCTGAGCTGTGATAGGGAGAGAGCTGTAGCAGAAAAGACACACCCCCTGAGCTGTGATAGGGAGAGAGCTGTAGCAGAAAAGACACATCCCCTGATCTGTGATAGGGAGAGAGCTGTAGCAGAAAAGACACATCCCCTGATCTGTGATAGGGAGAGAGCTGCAGCAGAAAAGACACATCCCCTGAGCTGTGATAGGGAGAGAGCTGCAGCAGAAAAGACACATCCCCTGAGCTGTGATAGGGAGAGAGCTGCAGCGGAAAAGACACATCCCCTGAGCTGTGATAGGGAGAGAGCTGCAGCAGAAAATACACACCCCCTGATCTGTGATAGGGAGAGAGCTGTAGCAGAAAAGACACATCCCCTGATCTGTGATAGGGAGAGAGCTGCAGCAGAAAAGACACATCCCCTGAGCTGTGATAGGGAGAGAGCTGCAGCAGAAATGACACATCCCCTGAGCTGTGATAGGGAGAGAGCTGCAGCAGAAAAGACACATCCGATGAGCTGTGATAGGGAGAGAGCTGCAGCAGAAAAGACACATCCCCTGATCTGTGATAGGGAGAGAGCTGTAGCAGAAAAGACACATCCCCTGATCTGTGATAGGGAGAGAGCTGCAGCAGAAAAGACACACCCCCTGAGCTGTGATAGGGAGAGAGCTGCAGCAGAAAAGACACATCCCCTGAGCTGTGATCGGGAGAGAGCTGCAGCAGAAAAGACACATCCCCTGAGCTGTGATAGGGAGAGAGCTGCAGCAGAAAAGACACATCCGATGAGCTGTGATAGGGAGAGAGCTGCAGCAGAAAAGACACACCCCCTGATCTGTGATAGGGAGAGAACTGCAGCAGAAAAGACACAACCCCTGAGCTGTGATAGGGAGAGAGCTGCAGCAGAAAAGACACATCCCCTGATCTGTGATAGGGAGAGAGCTGCAGCAGATAAGACACACCCCCTGAGCTGTGATAGGGAGATAGCTATAGCAGAAAAGACACACCCCCTGAGCTGTGATAGGAAGAGAGCTGCAGCAGATAAGACACACCCCCTGAGCTGTGATAGGAAGAGAGCTGCAGCAGAAAAGACACATCCCCTGAGCTGTGATAGGGAGAGAGCTGCAGCAGAAAAGACAAGCCCCCCTGAGCTGTGATAGGAAGAGAGCTTCAGCAGAAAAGACACACCCCCTGAGCTTTGATAGGGAGAGAGCTGCAGCAAAAAAGAAACACCCCCTGAGCTGTGATAGGGAGAGAGCTGCAGCAGAAAAGACACGCCCCTGAGCTGTGATAGGAAGAGAGCTGAAGCAGAAAAGACACATCCCCTGAGCTGTGATAGGAAGAGAGCTGCAGCAGAAAAGACACACCCCCTGAGCTTTGATAGGGAGAGAGCTGCAGCAGAAAAGAAACACCCCCTGAGCTGTGATAGGGAGAGAGCTGCAGCAAAAAAGGGAAACACCCCCTGAGCTGTGATAGGGAGACAGCTGCAGCAGAAAAGACATGCCCCATAAGCTGTGATAGAAAGAGAGCTGCAGCAGAAAAGACACACACCCTGAGCTGTGATAGGAAGAGAGCTGCAGCAGAAAAGACACATCCCTGAGCTGTGATAGGAAGAGAGCTGTAGAAGGAAAAGATCCCCCCCAAGCTTTGATAGGGAGAGAGCTGCAGCAGAAAAGAAACACCCCTGAGCTGTAAAAGGAAGAGAACTGCAGAGGAAAAGACACACCCCCTGAGCTGTGATAGGAAGAGAGCAGAAAAAGAAACACCCCCTGAGCTGTGATAGGGAGAGAGCTGCAGCAAAAAAGACACACCCCCTGAGCTGTGATAGGAAGAGATCTGCAGACGGAAAAGACCCCCCCCTGAGCTGTGATAGGAAGAGAGCTGCAGCACATTATAAACAACCCTGAGCTGTAATAGCGAGAGAGCTGCAGCGGAAAAGAAACACTCTCTGAGCTGTGACAGAAAAGACAGACCCCGAATACCTTTTAACCCTTCAGTGCTGGATGAACTATTTACTGGATAACCCCTTTAATCCCTGAGGAGCTGACAAAATGTCTTGTGCAGGATCTCCAGTACTGCAGCAGGTAGGTTTGGACATTTTTTCATTGTTTTAAAATCTTGCATTTATATTTATGGATTTATGGGTTGTCCGGATTCAGAGCTGAGCGAGGACATATCCCCTTCTTACCCTTCTTACCCCACTCAGACCCTCTGACATGAGCAGGGCAAGGGCTCTTTTTTTTTTTTACATTTTTACACTGCTAAGCGGAGGCTAGGGCAGCACTACGGGCCGCCCATCAGAGTCGATTACGTCACTGGGCTCACTGCAAGGCGTAAGCCTCTGCCTAACTTACCCATAAAGATCCCGATACGTCACTGGATCTGCAGAAAAAGCCCTGTATGTACACAGTGACTGCACCAGCAGAATAGTGAGTGCAGCTCTGGAGTATAATACAGGATATAACTCAGGATCAGTACAGGATAAGTAATGTATGTACACAGTGACTGCACCAGCAGAATAGTGAGTGCAGCTCTGGAGTATAATACAGGATATAACTCAGGATCAGTACAGGATAAGTAATGTATGTACACAGTAACTGCACCAGCAGAATAGTGAGTGCAGCTCTGGAGTATAATTCAGGATATAACTCAGGATCAGTACAGGATAAGTAATGTATGTACACAGTGACTGCACCAGCAGCATAGTGAGTGCAGCTCTGGAGTATAGTACAGGATATAACTCAGGATCAGTACAGGATATGTAATGTATGTACACAGTGACTGCACCAGCAGAATAGTGACTGCAGCTCTGGAGTATAATACAGGATGTAACTCAGGATCAGTACAGGATAAGTAATGTATGTACACAGTGACTGCACCAGCAGAATAGTGAGTGCAGCTCTGGAGTATAATACAGGATGTAACTCAGGATCAGTATAGGATAAGTAATGTATGTGCACAGTGACTGCACCAGCAGAATAGTGAGTGCAGCTCCGGAGTATAATACAGGATGTAACTCAGGATCAGTACAGGATGAGTAATGTACGTACACAGTGACTGCACCAGCAGAATAGGGAGTGCAGCTCTGAAGTATAATACAGGATGTAACTCAGGATCAGTACAGGATAAGTAATGTATGTACACAGTGACTGCACCAGCAGAATAGTGAGTGCAGCTCTGGAGTATAATACAGATCTAACATAGGATCAGTACAGGATAAGTAATGTAATGTATGTACACAGTGAGAAATTACTGTGATTGATTAATGTCCGGGGACCTGACTCCTTCTGATGGAGATAAGGATCGGTCAGTTAAATTTTAACATGCCCAATCCTTTTGTTCTCAGGGAGATAATATCCCAACAGATGTATCAGGCAGCAGCTTATTCCGCCTTGCAGATTGAGAACGCATGAACACCCAGCAAAGCCGAGCATGCATGTGTATGGTTATGTGCGTACCTGTGCCACATCCACCCACGGGCCTGGACGCCTGGTATCCAATAGGTAAGCTGCCATTCTCTTGTAGGTTCCCAGCACTATGATCTCCGCCGTCTGTTCTCAGTGCTCATCAAACCAGTATTGTCCTAAAAAACAGAAATGATGCATGGTCCAAGCAGAACATCCCGTCCAGGAACAGCCTACAAATCCCCGTGCTGTACTAAAAGGGATCGGGGCCGTTGTTGTACTGTATGCAGAGGTCTGGATTTCTATCAGGGCCTAGTATGCTGCAAAGGCCACGGATCTAAGTTCATGGAGATGGACCTGATGCTGAGACATGTTGTCTACAGAGACGCAGGTGCAAACCTACAGGAACGCAGAGTCTCAATGGGCGAACGAAAGCAAGACGTACTTGACTTAAAGGTCCCTTGTAGAACATATCTTATCTCCAACATGCCTGAATAATGAGATCCACTTACAGGGTGATCGAGATTTATCCAGGAGCATGTGACCAGAAGAGATCGGGAAGAACCCGGTGAGCGAGAGAAAGAGCTGCTCTGCTGAAGACCTTGTTCTCGTGATAACGGTCTTGATGATGCTGATACTGGAGGCACTGGTCTTGATGATGCTGATACTGGAAGCACTGGTCTTGATGACGCTGATACTGGTGGCACTGGTCTTGATGATGCTGATACTGGTGGCACTGGTCTTGATGATGCTGATACTGGTGGCACTGGAGGTGAAAGTCTTTCGTCTTGTGACATTCTTAAAGAATTTTTCTTTCTTGACGCAGATCAATCTTCTTCTGTAGATCGGCAAAACATTTGGCTGCACCGTGAATGTCTGTTCTGTGGAGGACGGGGAGCTTCATCATCATCATCATCATCATCATCACCGTCGTCCGCACGGGGCTCTCGTCTACAAACTGTGTAAAGGAAGCACAAAGATCAACGAAAAGTACATCAGCGAAGGAAATCCTGATGTAATCATGAGCTTTGGTGCAAGTCTATCACACATTGCCCGATCTATGTATTTTATCACATGCTATAGGATTAGCTACGTCAGTGCTGTATCACACATCACAGGCTTAGATACACAAACTCACCAGAAAGTATTAAGACAGGTCTGATATATAGGCTCAGCAGACAATATTATGTATAACATATCACAGGATTAGATACACAGCTCAGCAGACAGTATCACACCTGATAGGATTACATACACAGCTCAGCAGACAGTATCACAATGATAGGATTAGATACACAGATCAGCAGTCTGTATCACATATAACAGGATTAGATACACAGCTTAGCAGATAGTATCACACAGTATAGGCTTATACTGCGCCGGCGGTCAGACACATTCTACCACTACTGTGGCCTGATGAAGGGCAGTTCATAAAACGACCGAAACGTTGTAGTATTGTACCTATATTGTACCTATCACTAAGTCCGGCAATAAAACACAAAATTGCATTTGAAAATACCTTTGGAGTGCCGTCTGAATTCTTAAAAATATGTATATGTACCCTGAAGTGGAGCGGGATACAGCCCTCTGACGTGCACCCTCCAGCCTTAAAGTGACGGAAGTGCCGTGGCTATAAAGCTCAGACACAGTATAGGCTTAGATACACAGCTGAGTAGACAGTATTACACCTGATAGGATTACATGCACAGCTCAGCAGACTGTATCACACATGATAAGATTAGATACACAAACTCAGCAGAGGAATATAAGACATGATTTCTTTAGGACAGACTTGAGCTCCTCACCCGGCCTCCTCCATATCCAGCATGTCACCAGTGCGGCCACCAGGAAGACAACGATCGAGACCCCAATGAGTAGACTTAGGACAGAGCCACAAGACCAGTCCAGAGACCCTTCCGAGAGAACGACTGTCAGTTCTTGGGGTACAGTATATTGTGTCATAGATGGAAAGTCTAGAACTTCCTGCCGTCACCAGTGAGGAGCAATGGTTACTGGGTATAAAGTGGCTGCTGGAAATCAGTCAGTTTCTATGTAAAGTATATGACGGATGGTGACAACGTTCGATCTCAGAGTCATGAGGCGAAGACAAGCTCTACAGGACACTGCAGATGGACGCAATCTATTGTTCTCTGTTATCAGTCACTTCAAGCTGGGGAGCTTGGGACTGTAGTGTCCTTCAATGGGATGAGTAATAGGAAGTGTAGAAGCCTCCCTGTCCATCACTTTACATATCTCCAGTGCCGAGAGCCTCCAGAGACTTCTACATCCATATGTGAGACATATGACTCAGCCGCCTCTCTTATACCAAGCTGACTTTGGGACGGATCCAGCTCACCCCAACTGATTTCCCTAATATTCTGAAGATCACCTGCATTAAGGAGACCCTTCCTCCACCACCAAATAAGTCCCTAAGTCATCCTCTCTTGTAAGTTCTCAAAACTTCTATTTCAGCAATTTCTAGGTTATAGCTGGTTTTGTTTAGATGGATGACAACCAATATGACCCTCAATTCAGTTCTTAGGTTATCACTAAGCTTTCCAAAAGTTGAGTATCAGATCTTAATAAAATTTCAACGACTACTGTTCACAAGCTTCCTGTGCAAGCTCCTTACCTTGTACGTCCAGTGTAATCTCCTTCATCTTAGAGTGAGGGCTGTATACGACCAGACACTTATATATACCTTTGTCTGAAATCTTCACTTTTGATATTCTCAGAGATGCATCCCCCATAAGAGCAGCCTGAAGGTCCATGGACAGTCCTGAACGAGAAACATTTAGCACGTTGTCATACGTTTGAAACCGATTTACCCATGAAAAACCAATGTATGGCTAGAAATTTTGTGTCTACAGGAAGCTGGTCCACATTAAAGGAGCATCCGAGGATGATGTCAGATTCTATCAGAACCTGGTAGGTTTTTTTGGCCGGACAAGTTGAAAGCTCCTACAATGGGAGAGAAAAAAAAACAGTGAATAAATGTGCAGATAATGTGTCGCTATGATATGGACAAACTCCCATTTCCACACTTTCCTGGTTCCTACTGCTCTCAAATAAACCTTGTCTTAGGGTACCGCAATGGGGTAAACGATGAGGCTATTACCATAGAAAAACATTGTTATCAGAGAACTGGGCACAATAATTTATTCTTAGAAAAGCAGATCGTTGTGGATCAGTCCTTCATTTCTTCAGCACTTTTAGCTTAGGCAGGGTACTGTATCTCCCCTTTAAAGAG
This sequence comes from Bufotes viridis, assembly GCA_033119425.1. Taxonomy (NCBI): domain Eukaryota; kingdom Metazoa; phylum Chordata; class Amphibia; order Anura; family Bufonidae; genus Bufotes; species Bufotes viridis. Next base: position 6,227,930 of record CM065595.1, on the reverse strand, counting down.
ATCAGTCCTGTATGGAGACTTACTGGAAATATATCCATCTGTAGATATAAAGTGCTTCCAGTAAGTCCCTGGGGCAGACTGGCCATAGACCATACAGGAAAACCTCCCGGTGGGCTGATGGCCAGGCCTTCCTCATGGCTGCTGGCTGGGTACATAAAGATCTGATGCTCTGAGTATTAATTTAGGAGGGGTCGTATTATGGTAGTTATAGTCTTGTATGTAGAGTAACACAGCTATAATACAGAAAACAGTTAATATCCTTCTTCTACCCCTCATAGCAGCTTAAACATAGTGAATAACCCATCAGACAGCAACAACGAGCACAGGGATAAGATCAGTGAGACGCAAAACACATTTATAGATACATATTTATTTACAGGGCAGCTAATATACATCTAAAAGGCCAAGCAGTATGAACTATACATATATTTCCTGATGTGACATCCGTGGTGGTTGTCAATCAATAAAACTACAGAATAGAGAAAAAGTCTATAAAGTCAAATGAGACCCGTGGGATATGGATGCTGCACATCCTCCAGTTGAATGCATTTCCAATTCGGTTGTGATCTTTCTTGTACTCCATCCACTGCTTGTATACCATACAATGCAAGACCAGCAGGGCGGCAATGAAAACCCCCAAAGGACAGCAAGCAATCAGTGAGTCAAACAGTGTGGCTGAAAACAAACAAAAACTTTATTTAGTTACATTATCACTGAATACAAAGGAAACACTGAGCCTATGTACAAGTATATAACTACTATAATACTGCTCCTATGTACAAGAATATAACTACTATAATACTGCTCCTATGTACAAGAATATAACTACTATAATACTGCTCCTATGTACAAGAATATAACTACTATAATACTGCTCCTATGTACAAGAATATAACTACTATAATACTGCTCCTATGTACAAGAATATAACTACTATAATACTGCTCCTATGTACAAGAATATAACTACTATAATACTGCTCCTATGTACAAGAATATAACTACTTTAATACTGCTCCTATGTACAAGAATATAACTACTATAATACTGCCTCCTATATACAAGAATATAACTACTATAATACTGCCCCTATGTACAAGGATATTACTAATATAATACTGCTCCTATGTACAAGAATATAACTACTATAATACTGCTTCTATGTATAAGAATATAACTACTATAATACCGCTCCTATGTACAAGGAAATAACTGCTATAATACTGCTCCTATGTACAAGAATATAACTACTATAATACTGCTCCTATGTACAAGAATATAACTACTATAATACAGCTCCTATGTACAAGAATATAACTGCTATAATACTGTCTCCTATGTACAAGAATATAACTACTATAATAATGCTCCTATATACAAGAATATAACTACTATAATACTGCTCCTATGTACAAGAATATAACTACTATAATACTGCCTCCTATGTACAAGAATATAACTACTATAATACTGCTCCTATGTACAAGAATATAACTACTATAATACTGCTCCTATGTACAAGAATATAACTACTATAATACTGCTCCTATGTACAAGAATATAACTGCTATAATACTGCTCCTATGTACAAGAATATAACTACTATAATACTGCTTCTATGTACAAGAATATAACTGCTATAATACTGCCTCCTATGTACAAGAATATAACTACTATAATACTGCTCCTATGTACAAGAATATAACTACTATAATACTGCTCCTATATACAAGAATATAACTACTATAATACTGCTCCTATGTACAAGAATATAACTACTATAATACTGCCTCCTATGTACAAGAATATAACTACTATAATACTGCTCCTATGTACAAGATTGTATGATTGTTACAGGAAGCGCTGGGCATGATGGGGGCTCCCTGCCATTAAGTTCAGAGCTGACTCCTACGGTCCTATGTTTACAGATAATATAATCCGGTGAAGGGACTATATACTGGATGGGTATAGCAGGACTCCATATTGCTGTGTCCTCCAGGTTACCTTGCACTGTGAGATATGTGCCACCTGCTCTACATTCCAGGCCAGTTTGGAGAAGGCTGACTGCGCACACGTACAGCCCGGAGTCCCTTCTTCTCAGGTCACTCAGTAGAATCCCTGCATCCCTGGAAATCCTGAAGCCATCAGAGTCCACAAGAAATCGAGCCGAGTCCGAGGATCTGTAACTCGGGTAGATTCTGGTCTCTCTCTCATTCTCATCTATTTTAATCCAGGTCAGTGCTGGCTTCTGCAGTTGAAGACTCAGAGAGAAGGAGCAGTTCAGCTTCAGCGATGACCCACGATTCACCATCTGTGGACCAGACTGCCACACCTGCTGCTTGGTACAACCTAAACACCAAAGATGAGGGAGAGCTACAAACATGGAGAACGCAATACATCATAATAAATATACATGCAACGGTAAAATGTCTGATAACAGGGAGCAATAGACTGTATTCTCCTGTCCTACAGTCATCCTCTCCCCTGATAATGGCTGATAACAGGGAGCAATAGACTGTATTCTCCTGTCTTACAGTCATCCTCTCCCCTGAAATGGCCGATAACAGGGGGTAATAGACTGTATTCTCCTGTCCTACAGTCATCCTCTCCCCTGAAATGGCTGATAACAGGGGCAATAGAGTGTATTCTCCTGTCCTACAGTCATCCTCTCCCCTGAAATGGCTGATAACAGGGAGCAATAGACTGTATTCTCCTGTCCTACAGTCATCCTCTCCCCTGAAATGGCTGATAACAGGGGGCAATAGACTGTATTCTCCTGTCCTACAGTCATCCTCTCCCCTGAAATGGCTGATAACAGGGGCAATAGACTGTATTCTCCTGTCCTACAGTCATCCTCTCCCCTGAAATGGCTGATAACAGGGGCAATAGACTGTATTCTCCTGTCCTACAGTCATCCTCCCCCTGAAATGGCTGATAACAGGGGGCAATAGACTGTATTCTCCTGTCCTACAGTCATCCTCTCCCCTGAAATGGCTGATAACAGGGAGCAATAGATTGTATTCTCCTGTCCTACAGTCATCCTCTCCCCTGAAATGGCTGATAACAGGGGCAATAGACTGTATTCTCCTGTCCTACAGTCATCCTCTCCCCTGAAATGGCTGATAACAGGGGCAATAGACTGTATTCTCCTGTCCTACAGTCATCCTCTCCCCTGAAATGGCTGATAACAGGGAGCAATAGATTGTATTCTCCTGTCCTACAGTCATCCTCTCCCCTGAAATGGCTGATAACAGGGGCAATAGACTGTATTCTCCTGTCCTACAGTCATCCTCTCCCTGAAATGGCTGATAACAGGCAGCAATAGATTGTATTCTCCTGTCCTACAGTCATCCTCTCCCCTGAAATGGCTGATAACAGGGGGCAATAGACTGTATTCTCCTGTCCTACAGTCATCCTCTCCCCTGAGATGGCTGATAACAGGGGCAATAGACTGTATTCTCCTGTCCTACAGTCATCCTCTCCCCTGAAATGGCTGATAACAGGGGGCAATAGACTGTATTCTCCTGTCCTACAGTCATCCTCTCCTGAAATGGCTGATAACAGGGGGCAATAGACTGTATTCTCCTGTCCTACAGTCATCCTCTCCCTGAAATGGCTGATAACAGGGGGCAATAGACTGTATTCTCCTGTCCTACAGTCATCCTCTCCCCTGAAATGGCTGATAACAGGGGGCAATAGACTGTATTCTCCTGTCCTACAGTCATCCTCTCCCCTGAAATGGCTGATAACAGGGGCAATAGACTGTATTCTCCTGTCCTACAGTCATCCTCTCCCCTGAAATGGCTGATAACAGGGGCAATAGACTGTATTCTCCTGTCCTACAGTCATCCTCTCCCCTGAAATGGCTGATAACAGGGAGCAATAGACTGTATTCTCCTGTCCTACAGTCATCCTCTCCCCTGAAATGGCTGATAACAGGGAGCAATAGACTGTATTCTCCTGTCCTACAGTCATCCTCTCCCCTGAAATGGCTGATAACAGGAGCAATAGACTGTATTCTCCTGTCCTACAGTCATCCTCTCCCCTGAAATGGCTGATAACAGGGGGCAATAGACTGTATTCTCCTGTCCTACAGTCATCCTCTCCCCTGAAATGGCTGATAACAGGGGGCAATAGACTGTATTCTCCTGTCCTACAGTCATCCTCTCCCCTGAAATGGCTGATAACAGGGGGCAATAGACTGTATTCTCCTGTCCTACAGTCATCCTCTCCCTGAACATGGCTGATAACAGGGGCAATAGACTGTATTCTCCTGTCCTACAGTCATCCTCTCCCTGAAATGGCTGATAACAGGGAGCAATAGACTGTATTCTCCTGTCCTACAGTCATCCTCTCCTCTGAAATGGCTGATAACAGGGGCAATAGACTGTATTCTCCTGTCCTACAGTCATCCTCTCCCTGAAATGGCTGATAACAGGGGCAATAGGCTGTATTCTCCTGTCCTACAGTCATCCTCTCCCTGAAATGGCTGATAACAGGGAGCAATAGACTGTATTCTCCTGTCCTACAGTCATCCTCTCCCTGAAATGGCTGATAACAGAGGGCAATAGATTGTATTCTCCTGTCCTACAGTCATCCTCTCCCTGAAATGGCTGATAACAGGGGGCAATAGACTGTATTCTCCTGTCCTACAGTCATCCTCTCCCCTGAAATGGCTGATAACAGGGAGCAATAGACTGTATTCTCCTGTCCTACAGTCATCCTCTCCCTGAAATGGCTGATAACAGGGAGCAATAGACTGTATTCTCCTGTCCTACAGTCATCCTCTCCCTGAAATGGCTGATAACAGGGGCAATAGACTGTATTCTCCTGTCCTACAGTCATCCTCTCCCCTGAAATGGCTGATAACAGGGGCAATAGACTGTATTCTCCTGTCCTACAGTCATCCTCTCCCCTGAAATGGCTGATAACAGGGGGCAATAGACTGTATTCTCCTGTCCTACAGTCATCCTCTCCCTGAAATGGCTGATAACAGGGGCAATAGACTGTATTCTCCTGTCCTACAGTCATCCTCTCCCCTGAAATGGCTGATAACAGGGGGCAATAGACTGTATTCTCCTGTCCTACAGTCATCCTCTCCCCTGAAATGGCTGATAACAGGGAGCAATAGACTGTATTCTCCTGTCCTACAGTCATCCTCTCCCTGAAATGGCTGATAACAGGGGCAATAGACTGTATTCTCCTGTCCTACAGTCATCCTCTCCCTGAAATGGCTGATAACAGGGAGCAATAGACTGTATTCTCCTGTCCTACAGTCATCCTCTCCCCTGAAATGGCTGATAACAGAGGGCAATAGACTGTATTCTCCTGTCCTACAGTCATCCTCTCCCCTGAAATGGCTGATAACAGGGGGCAATAGACTGTATTCTCCTGTCCTACAGTCATCCTCTCCCCTGAAATGGCTGATAACAGGGAGCAATAGACTGTATTCTCCTGTCCTACAGTCATCCTCTCCCTGAAATGGCTGATAACAGGGGCAATAGACTGTATTCTCCTGTCCTACAGTCATCCTCTCCCCTGAAATGGCTGATAACAGGGAGCAATAGACTGTATTCTCCTGTCCTACAGTCATCCTCTCCCCTGAAATGGCTGATAACAGGGGGCAATAGACTGTATTCTCCTGTCCTACAGTCATCCTCTCCCTGAAATGGCTGATAACAGGGGGCAATAGACTGTATTCTCCTGTCCTACAGTCATCCTCTCCCCTGAAATGGCTGATAACAGGGGCAATAGACTGTATTCTCCTGTCCTACAGTCATCCTCTCTCCTGAAATGGCTGATAACAGGGGGCAATAGACTGTATTCTCCTGTCCTACAGTCATCCTCTCCCTGAAATGGCTGATAACAGGGGGCAATAGACTGTATTCTCCTGTCCTACAGTCATCCTCTCCCCTGAAATGGCTGATAACAGGGGCAATAGACTGTATTCTCCTGTCCTACAGTCATCCTCTCCCCTGAAATGGCTGATAACAGGGAGCAATAGACTGTATTCTCCTGTCCTACAGTCATCCTCTCCCCTGAAATGGCTGATAACAGGGGGCAATAGACTGTATTCTCCTGTCCTACAGTCATCCTCTCCCCTGAAATGGCTGATAACAGGGGCAATAGACTGTATTCTCCTGTCCTACAGTCATCCTCTCCCCTGAAATGGCTGATAACAGGGAGCAATAGACTGTATTCTCCTGTCCTACAGTCATCCTCTCCCTGAAATGGCTGATAACAGGGAGCAATAGACTGTATTCTCCTGTCCTACAGTCATCCTCTCCCCTGAAATGGCTGATAACAGGGAGCAATAGACTGTATTCTCCTGTCCTACAGTCATCCTCTCCCCTGAAATGGCTGATAACAGGGGCAATAGACTGTATTCTCCTGTCCTACAGTCATCCTCTCCCCTGAAATGGCTGATAACAGGGAGCAATAGACTGTATTCTCCTGTCCTACAGTCATCCTCTCCCCTGAAATGGCTGATAACAGGGGGCAATAGACTGTATTCTCCTGTCCTACAGTCATCCTCTCCCTGAAATGGCTGATAACAGGGGGCAATAGACTGTATTCTCCTGTCCTACAGTCATCCTCTCCCCTGAAATGGCTGATAACAGGGGGCAATAGACTGTATTCTCCTGTCCTACAGTCATCCTCTCCCCTGAAATGGCTGATAACAGGGGGCAATAGACTGTATTCTCCTGTCCTACAGTCATCCTCTCCCTGAAATGGCTGATAACAGGGGCAATAGACTGTATTCCTCCTGTCCTACAGTCATCCTCTCCCCTGAAATGGCTGATAACAGGGAGCAATAGACTGTATTCTCCTGTCCTACAGTCATCCTCTCCCCTGAAATGGCTGATAACAGGGAGCAATAGACTGTATTCTCCTGTCCTACAGTCATCCTCTCCCTGAAATGGCTGATAACAGGGAGCAATAGACTGTATTCTCCTGTCCTACAGTCATCCTCTCCCCTGAAATGGCTGATAACAGGGGCAATAGACTGTATTCTCCTGTCCTACAGTCATCCTCTCCCCTGAAATGGCTGATAACAGGGGGCAATAGACTGTATTCTCCTGTCCTACAGTCATCCTCTCCCCTGAAATGGCTGATAACAGGGGGCAATAGACTGTATTCTCCTGTCCTACAGTCATCCTCTCCCCTGAAATGGCTGATAACAGGGGGCAATAGACTGTATTCTCCTGTCCTACAGTCATCCTCTCCCTGAAATGGCTGATAACAGGGAGCAATAGACTGTATTCTCCTGTCCTACAGTCATCCTCTCCCTGAAATGGCTGATAACAGGGGGCAATAGACTGTATTCTCCTGTCCTACAGTCATCCTCTCCCTGAAATGGCTGATAACAGGGGGCAATAGACTGTATTCTCCTGTCCTACAGTCATCCTCTCCCCTGAAATGGCTGATAACAGGGGCAATAGACTGTATTCTCCTGTCCTACAGTCATCCTCTCCCCTGAAATGGCTGATAACAGGGGGCAATAGACTGTATTCTCCTGTCCTACAGTCATCCTCTCCCCTGAAATGGCTGATAACAGGGGGCAATAGACTGTATTCTCCTGTCCTACAGTCATCCTCTCCCCTGAAATGGCTGATAACAGGGGGCAATAGACTGTATTCTCCTGTCCTACAGTCATCCTCTCCCCTGAAATGGCTGATAACAGGGGGCAATAGACTGTATTCTCCTGTCCTACAGTCATCCTCTCCCCTGAAATGGCTGATAACAGGGGCAATAGACTGTATTCTCCTGTCCTACAGTCATCCTCTCCCCTGAAATGGCTGATAACAGGGGGCAATAGACTGTATTCTCCTGTCCTACAGTCATCCTCTCCCTGAAATGGCTGATAACAGGGAGCAATAGACTGTATTCTCCTGTCCTACAGTCATCCTCTCCCTGAAATGGCTGATAACAGGGAGCAATAGACTGTATTCTCCTGTCCTACAGTCATCCTCTCCCCTGAAATGGCTGATAACAGGGGCAATAGACTGTATTCTCCTGTCCTACAGTCATCCTCTCCCTGAAATGGCTGATAACAGGGGGCAATAGACTGTATTCTCCTGTCCTACAGTCATCCTCTCCCTGAAATGGCTGATAACAGGGGCAATAGACTGTATTCTCCTGTCCTACAGTCATCCTCTCCCTGAAATGGCTGATAACAGGGGGCAATAGACTGTATTCTCCTGTCCTACAGTCATCCTCTCCCCTGAAATGGCTGATAACAGGGGGCAATAGACTGTATTCTCCTGTCCTACAGTCATCCTCTCCCCTGAAATGGCTGATAACAGGGGGCAATAGACTGTATTCTCCTGTCCTACAGTCATCCTCTCCCCTGAAATGGCTGATAACAGGGGGCAATAGACTGTATTCTCCTGTCCTACAGTCATCCTCTCCCCTGAAATGGCTGATAACAGGGGGCAATAGACTGTATTCTCCTGTCCTACAGTCATCCTCTCCCCTGAAATGGCTGATAACAGGGGCAATAGACTGTATTCTCCTGTCCTACAGTCATCCTCTCCCCTGAAATGGCTGATAACAGGGGCAATAGACTGTATTCTCCTGTCCTACAGTCATCCTCTCCCTGAAATGGCTGATAACAGGGGGCAATAGACTGTATTCCTCCTGTCCTACAGTCATCCTCTCCCCTGAAATGGCTGATAACAGGGGGCAATAGACTGTATTCTCCTGTCCTACAGTCATCCTCTCCCCTGAAATGGCTGATAACAGGGGGCAATAGACTGTATTCTCCTGTCCTACAGTCATCCTCTCCCCTGAAATGGCTGATAACAGGGGGCAATAGACTGTATTCCTCCTGTCCTACAGTCATCCTCTCCCCTGAAATGGCTGATAACAGGGGCAATAGGACTGTATTCTCCTGTCCTACAGTCATCCTCTCCCCTGAAATGGCTGATAACAGGGGCAATAGACTGTATTCTCCTGTCCTACAGTCATCCTCTCCCCTGAAATGGCTGATAACAGGGGGCAATAGACTGTATTCTCCTGTCCTACAGTCATCCTCTCCCCTGAAATGGCTGATAACAGGGGCAATAGACTGTATTCTCCTGTCCTACAGTCATCCTCTCCCCTGAAATGGCTGACAACAGGGGCAATAGACTGTATTCTCCTGTCCTACAGTCATCCTCTCCCCTGAAATGGCTGATAACAGGGGCAATAGACTGTATTCTCCTGTCCTACAGTCATCCTCTCCCCTGAAATGGCTGATAACAGGGGGCAATAGACTGTATTCTCCTGTCCTACAGTCATCCTCTCCCCTGAAATGGCTGATAACAGGGGGCAATAGACTGTATTCTCCTGTCCTACAGTCATCCTCTCCCTGAAATGGCTGATAACAGGGAGCAATAGACTGTATTCTCCTGTCCTACAGTCATCCTCTCCCTGAAATGGCTGATAACAGGGGCAATAGACTGTATTCTCCTGTCCTACAGTCATCCTCTCCCCTGAAATGGCTGATAACAGGGGGCAATAGACTGTATTCTCCTGTCCTACAGTCATCCTCTCCCTGAAATGGCTGATAACAGGGGGCAATAGACTGTATTCTCCTGTCCTACAGTCATCCTCTCCCCTGAAATGGCTGATAACAGGGGGCAATAGACTGTATTCTCCTGTCCTACAGTCATCCTCTCCCCTGAAATGGCTGATAACAGGGGGCAATAGACTGTATTCTCCTGTCCTACAGTCATCCTCTCCCCTGAAATGGCTGATAACAGGGGGCAATAGACTGTATTCCTCCTGTCCTACAGTCATCCTCTCCCCTGAAATGGCTGATAACAGGGGCAATAGACTGTATTCTCCTGTCCTACAGTCATCCTCTCCCCTGAAATGGCTGATAACAGGGGGCAATAGACTGTATTCTCCTGTCCTACAGTCATCCTCTCCCCTGAAATGGCTGATAACAGGGGCAATAGACTGTATTCTCCTGTCCTACAGTCATCCTCTCCCCTGAAATGGCTGATAACAGGGGCAATAGACTGTATTCTCCTGTCCTACAGTCATCCTCTCCCCTGAAATGGCTGATAACAGGGAGCAATAGACTGTATTCTCCTGTCCTACAGTCATCCTCTCCCCTGAAATGGCTGATAACAGGGGGCAATAGACTGTATTCTCCTGTCCTACAGTCATCCTCTCCCTGAAATGGCTGATAACAGGGGGCAATAGACTGTATTCTCCTGTCCTACAGTCATCCTCTCCCCTGAAATGGCTGATAACAGGGGCAATAGACTGTATTCTCCTGTCCTACAGTCATCCTCTCCCTGAAATGGCTGATAACAGGAGGCAATAGACTGTATTCTCCTGTCCTACAGTCATCCTCTCCCTGAAATGGCTGATAACAGGGGCAATAGACTGTATTCTCCTGTCCTACAGTCATCCTCTCCCCTGAAATGGCTGGATAACAGGGGCAATAGACTGTATTCTCCTGTCCTACAGTCATCCTCTCCCCTGAAATGGCTGATAACAGGGGGCAATAGACTGTATTCTCCTGTCCTACAGTCATCCTCTCCCCTGAAATGGCTGATAACATGGGGCAATAGACTGTATTCTCCTGTCCTACAGTCATCCTCTCCCCTGAAATGGCTGATAACAGGGGCAATAGACTGTATTCTCCTGTCCTACAGTCATCCTCTCCCCTGAAATGGCTGATAACAGGGGCAATAGACTGTATTCTCCTGTCCTACAGTCATCCTCTCCCTGAAATGGCTGATAACAGGGGGCAATAGACTGTATTCTCCTGTCCTACAGTCATCCTCTCCCCCTGAAATGGCTGATAACAGAGGGCAATAGACTGTATTCTCCTGTCCTACAGTCATCCTCTCCCCTGAAATGGCTGATAACAGGGGGCAATAGATTGTATTCTCCTGTCCTACAGTCATCCTCTCCCCTGAAATGGCTGATAACAGGGGCAATAGACTGTATTCTCCTGTCCTACAGTCATCCTCTCCTCTGAAATGGCTGATAACAGGGGGCAATAGACTGTATTCTCCTGTCCTACAGTCATCCTCTCCCCTGAAATGGCTGATAACAGGAGGCAATAGACTGTATTCTCCTGTCCTACAGTCATCCTCTCCCCTGAAATGGCTGATAACAGGGGCAATAGACTGTATTCTCCTGTCCTACAGTCATCCTCTCCCCTGAAATGGCTGATAACAGGGGCAATAGACTGTATTCTCCTGTCCTACAGTCATCCTCTCCCCTGAAATGGCTGATAACAGGGAGCAATAGACTGTATTCTCCTGTCCTACAGTCATCCTCTCCCCTGAAATGGCTGATAACAGGGAGCAATAGACTGTATTCTCCTGTCCTACAGTCATCCTCTCCCCTGAAATGGCTGATAACAGGGGGCAATAGACTGTATTCTCCTGTCCTACAGTCATCCTCTCCCTGAAATGGCTGATAACAGGGGCAATAGACTGTATTCTCCTGTCCTACAGTCATCCTCTCCCCTGAAATGGCTGATAACAGGGGGCAATAGACTGTATTCTCCTGTCCTACAGTCATCCTCTCCCTGAAATGGCTGATAACAGGGGGCAATAGACTGTATTCTCCTGTCCTACAGTCATCCTCTCCCCCTGAAATGGCTGATAACAGGGAGCAATAGACTGTATTCTCCTGTCCTACAGTCATCCTCTCCCCTGAAATGGCTGATAACAGGGAGCAATAGACTGTATTCTCCTGTCCTACAGTCATCCTCTCCCTGAAATGGCTGATAACAGGGGCAATAGACTGTATTCTCCTGTCCTACAGTCATCCTCTCCCCGGCCTGAAATGGCTGATAACAGGGGGCAATAGACTGTATTCTCCTGTCCTACAGTCATCCTCTCCCCTGAAATGGCTGACACCAGAGGGCAATAGACTGTATTCTCCTGTCCTACAGTCATCCTCTCCCCTGAAATGGCTGATAATAGGGGCAATATACTGTATTCTCCTGTCCTACAGTCATCCTCTCCCCTGAAATGGCTGATAACAGGGGGCAATAGACTGTATTCTCCTGTCCTACAGTCATCCTCTCCCCTGAAATGGCTGATAGGGAGCAATAGACTGTATTCTCCTGTCCTACAGTCATCCTCACCCCGGCCTGGGATGGCTGATAACAGGGAGCGCATTCAGAAACACATCTTGTCCCTTTAAGACCCGTTTTCGTGCAGTCCTCCCGTTGTTACCTTTGGACATTGGAATGACCGCGGCGAGCAGCAGAATCACCGTCCTTATCTCGGAGGATTTCATGACCGGATCCTGAGTAATGGAGTCACACGTTGGAGCTGAGAACCAGAAACTACACCTTAGTCTCAGTTCTGCCTGTACAATCAGGAACCACCAGAGCCGCTTCCTTCTGCATCTTATTAATAACTTCACGAGGGCCACCGTGATCAGCGCGTATACCGTGTAAACCCTCGAGTCATCTTCTTTTGTCAAATTTCGGACTCTTTGGTCCCCTCAATGCACTGTGGCATGCCTGGCAGGAGTCTATAGGCATGTATACCCTGCTCTGTGAATAGAATGCCAGAACTACAGTGAAAACTGACACAATCATGCATTCACACTTTCTTCTTTTGGCCTAAGAGGCAAAATCTGCACCAAAAACCGCATGTGGCTATAGAGCATCGAAAAACTGCAATACCCTGTAAAACCGCATGCTGTTTTTGACGCAGTTCTGCCAGCTGCTACTAAAAACCGTTCACGTGAGAAACTTGGGTTGAGAAATTTGCAGTCGATAACTGCAGCGCAAAACAGTGGCGGTTCTGGGTCTCAGCCTGTGCATGTACCTGAGGGTTGTGTTCACACTGCGCAGCCAACACGAACATGGACAGAAGATGTAAAAGTCGTCCCCACCCCCCTCACCTTATCCGTGCACGGCGAATGTCATGTACTGGACCCCAAGAGGAAGAGAAAGCGTAAAACCTGAAGTCCGGGATGATCCTCCGTCAGCAGGGATTTCAGTTCCTGCTTTTCTCGGCCTCGTGCGCACCAGCAGGACCGTCCCACCTGAGGCCGGAGAGTCGTGCAACACAAAAATACCTGCAATTTGCTGTCGCACGACTATTGTGAATCCACAACCGTGTTGCACACGACTAACACTAAAGTCAATGGAGTAAAATCACACACGCCACAAAGTTCAGCCGAGTCAGATTTTATGTGACTGTTGCGCTGCGCTGCGTCACACTGCGACGCCACTGACATACACTGTGGCACGTTTATCGCGCTCGCCTGTTTCTGGCCATAATATTAGACGGGCGTATTTCATTAGTCTTTCTTTTGCAGAGTATTTATTAAAAGTCGCACAGCGGTTGATGAATTAGACTCGGCCTATTGGTATTAGTCTGCCCTCTGGTGGTCGTTTTTCAGTACGACGGGTTCACGTTCACTTAGACTGGTCTCATTTATTTGCACCTGAAAAAAGTCGCATCTTTGTGTAGAAAAGTCGCATCTCTCCCGGAAGCTTTAATGCAAAAAAGTCGCAATTCACTACTCAAAACCGACGAAGAAAAGTACGCCAGCGCTGGGGCCGAGCAGAAATTTGACGATGAATTCAGAAATTGCAAATTCAGGCGCATCTCCATAAATAAGTCACAAAACTTCTGAATTAGTCCAAAAAAATCTAAACAGTTGAACGAGGCACAATTACCTCCCAAACAGGCAAGATTTCGGTGGGAAATGCAACAAAAGAAAAGACCATCTAAAACAGCATTTTTTAGACAAAACCACTTTGCCCCATTATGTGACACGTCGGTGGTGGTGTGAAGCTCCGATCCAGCTGCTCCTGGTCTTCTGATCGCCGACCTGTGGAATCAGCCAATCAGAGGCAGCGATCTTAATTAATGAGGGGTTTAGTCGTCTATATAGGGGTCAGAGCCGGGGGAGGGGAAGCTCAGCAGCCGGTGAGATGGTGAAGAGGACGAGGGCAGTGAGTATGTGGCGGGTCTGTGCGCCCTAATAGTTCGCTTTTCTTTTCTGTGGCTCAGCGTGGACCCGCGTCTGTTTGATTTATCTTTTGCTTTTAGCCCCCCCCCCCATATATGTAAATGTGATGACTATGTCTCCATAGCCCCACCCACATTCAGCTGCTCGCACTGTAAACACTGGGGGCAGTGCTGTCAGCTCGTCTCCATCACTTCCACCGCGTAGAGACTTGGGTATTGGCGGTGGAGTTGCCCTTTAAGTTTCTATGAGCTGCAGTGGTGACTCCGTGGTCTTGTGCAGGTCCAGAGGAGACCTCCTCGGGAGGCGGCCATCTTGGATGATTCGCTGGTGGTCAGTGATGCGAATGTTACATCTATAAAAGCCGTGACTGACCCTTCTGAGCAGCGGGATGGCGCTGACCCAAAGACGGAGAACCCCGAGCACTCTGGAGCCTGTGACCACGAGCGGACATCACCTCCTCACAGGTACGAGGTAAATGAGGATCCTTACTGCTACTCACTGCGGTCTCGAAGAGCCGCCCCATCCAGACAGGTCACTCCACACACTGGAGGGTTAAAGGTGAACTCCACCCAAAATGAGGCCTTACCGGAGGAGAACAGTGAATGGAAACCACACACACCCAGAGGCTGGACACCTGTGATAACCCAGTATCTCTCGTAGCTGAGGGTTTGTTACAATTGTGTCAGCGGATTGTTCACCCAGGATACGTGACCTGCCCTGATACACTGCAACAAACTACCAGGACAGCGGAGGGATGTGTGCTGCCCTGATGTGCTCACACCCTGCCCTTAGCCTGCGCATCGGAACACCCAGAAGGTGACCTAGATGTCTGCGGTGACTTACACTGTATGAGATCAACTGAACTACAACCCCCAACGTGTATTCTGTCAAGTGAGATTCCAAAAAGCACCTATCTCTTCACTGACCACCAAGTGGCGCTGCAGAGTTCAGTGCATCCAGGGTAGGGACATTAGTTATCCTATACTGATCCTGAGTTACATCCTGTATTATACTCCAGAGCTGCACTCACTATTCTGCTGGTGCAGTCACTGTGTACATACATTACTTATCCTGTACTGATCCTGAGTTACATCCTGTATTATACTCCAGAGCTGCACTCACTATTCTGCTGCTGCAGTCACTGTGTACATACATTACTTATCCTGTACTGATCCTGAGTTACATCCTGTATTATACTCCAGAGCTGCACTCACTATTCTGCTGCTGCAGTCACTGTGTACATACATTACTTATCCTGTACTGATCCTGAGTTACATCCTGTATTATACCCCAGAGCTGCACTCACTATTCTGCTGGTGCAGTCACCGTGTACATACATTACTTATCCTGTACTGATCCTGAGTCACATCCTGTATTATACTCCAGAGCTGCACTCACTATTCTGCTGGTGGAGTCACTGTGCACATACATTACTTATCCTGTACTGATCATGAGTTACATCCTGTATTATACTCCAGAGCTGCACTCACTATTCTGCTGGTGCAGTCACTGTGTACATACATTACTTATCCTGTACTGATCCTGAGTTACATCCTGTATTATACTCCAGAGCTGCACTCACTATTCTGCTGGTGCAGTCACTGTGTACATACATTACTTATCCTGTACTGATCCTGAGTTACATCCTGTATTATACCCCAGAGCTGCACTCACTATTCTGCTGGTGCAGTCACTGTGTACATACACTACTTATCCTGTACTGATCCTGAGTTACATCCTGTATTATACTCCAGAGCTGCACTCACTATTCTGCTGGTGCAGTCACTGTGTACATACATTACTTATCCTGTACTGATCCTGAGTTACATCCTGTATTATACTCCAGAGCTGCACTCACTATTCTGCTGGTGGAGTCACTGTGTACATACATTACTTATCCTGTACTGATCCTGAGTTACATCCTGTATTATACTCCAGAGCTGCACTCACTATTCTGCTGGTGCAGTCACTGTGTACATACATTACTTATCCTGTACTGATCCTGAGTTACATCCTGTATTATACTCCAGAGCTGCACTCACTATTCTGCTGGTGCAGTCACTGTGTACATACATTACTTATCCTGTACTGATCCTGAGTTACATCCTGTATTATACTCCAGAGCTGCACTCACTATTCTGCTGGTGCAGTCACTGTGTACATACATTACTTATCCTGTACTGATCCTGAGTTACATCCTGTATTATACTCCAGAGCTGCACTCACTATTCTGCTGGTGCAGTCACTCTGTACATACATTCCTTATCCTGTACTGATCCTGAGTTACATCCTGTATTATACCCCAGAGCTGCACTCACTATTCTGCTGGTGCAGTCACTGTGTACATACATTCCTTATCCTGTACTGATCCTGAGTTACATCCTGTATTATACCCCAGAGCTGCACTCACTATTCTGCTGGTGCAGTCACTGTGTACATACATTACTTATCCTGTACTGATCCGGAGTTACATCCTGTATTATACTCCAGAGCTGCACTCACTATTCTGCTTGTGCAGTCACTGTGTACATACATTACTTATCCTGTACTGATCCTCAGTTACCTCCTGTATTATACTCCAGAGCTGCACTCACTATTCTGCTGGTGCAGTCACTGTGTACATACATTACTTATCCTGTACTGATCCTGAGTTACATCCTGTATTATACTCCAGAGCTGCACTCACTATTCTGCTGGTGGAGTCACTGTGTACATACATTACTTATCCTGTACTGATCCGGAGTTACATCCTGTATTATACTCCAGAGCTGCACTCACTATTCTGCTTGTGCAGTCACTGTGTACATACATTACTTATCCTGTACTGATCCTCAGTTACCTCCTGTATTATACTCCAGAGCTGCACTCACTATTCTGCTGGTGCAGTCACTGTGTATATACATTACTTATCCTGTACTGATCCTGAGTTACATCCTGTATTATACTCCAGAGCTGCACTCACTATTCTGCTGGTGCAGTCACTGTGTACATACATTACTTATCCTGTACTGATCCTGAATTGCATACAGTATTATACTCCAGAGCTGCACTCACTATTCTGCTGGTGGAGTCACTGTGTACATACATTACTTATCCTGTACTGATCCGGAGTTACATCCTGTATTATACTCCAGAGCTGCACTCACTATTCTGTTGGTGCAGTCACTGTGTACATACATTACTTATCCTGTACTGATCCTGAGTTACATCCTGTATTATACTCCAGAGCTGCACTCACTATTCTGCTGGTGCAGTCACTGTGTACATACATTACTTATCCTGTACTGATCCTGAGTAACATCCTGTATTATACTCCAGAGCTGCACTCACTATTCTGCTGGTGCAGTCACTGTGTACATACATTACTTATCCTGTACTGATCCTGAGTAACATCCTGTATTATACTCCAGAGCTGCACTCACTATTCTGCTGGTGGAGTACAGGACAGGCAGTGAATATTATGGGGAGACCTGTCTGTGACTGGACAGTATGTGCCGCTCCCCTGATATTGGGGTGTTGTCAGGGGACTTCCTCAGTTATGTAACCTGGAAACCTCACACCCACGTTCTATGGGATTTCCCGTTTCTATCGCTCGGTAATGGTGTCTCATCGTCACCTCATTAACCCTTCTTCTCTAGTCCCGCTGACTACCTGGTTTCACTCCATGCTGCTTCCTGTGCTCCAGGACTACATATCCCGGCATGCTTAGCCGCATATAGGGGCGTGTCTAGCGGCTCGCAGCCAATAGTTTACCGGTAGTAACCGATTTTCTCCTTGAGTGACGTTCCCTTCATCCAATCAGCGGAGAGCTAGCGGGAATCAGCAGACATGGCGGATGTTGGTGCGGACGGGGTGAGTAGATGGAGCTGGTATGTGGAGATAAAGGCGGGTAATGACCCCTCATGGAGAAGGGTGAGCACAGAAGCACTACTGTCCCTGAGCAGTGCCTCTGGGCGCTCTATAATGTGGCCCTAGGCTCCAGGGGCCACTGCTGTGACCACTTCATGTTCTGTCTGGTCTGAGGTAAGCCTTCTCATCTGTGATGGCTTCTGGCCTGTCCTGATAATTTAATCAGTCCATAGAAACTCCTTGTGTACACAGAGGAGCGGTGCTCGTTACAGTGCGGCAGTGACGGATTGTCAGCCTCTAGGTGTAGGTCTCCATTCACTGTACCTCTGCTTGCTGTCAGTGTATTACTGGAATCTAATTTCTAACCCCCACTGTGGAGCGTCCCTGGGAACAGGCGGTACACGGCAGACACTGCGGTATTAGAGTAACCGGTCCTCTTCATTCAGCAGAGCGATGGCAGCAGCGACAGTGACGTGGCGGTGGTCGTGCCGCAGAAGGCGAAGCGCCGCCGGATTCTCCAGGGCACCGCCCCCATGACCGCCTCAGTCTACTCCAATAAGGTAGGTCCCACCCCCGCAGAACGGCCGGAGCTAAATATCAATTACTATGATGTCATCAGGCGCCGTGCTAACGGAACTACTCACTGGGAGGAGCCAAAAGTGGAACATGTGACCCCCCGCGAGGTAACGGCCCAACGGAACCTGTGACCCCCGCCCCTCCCGTTAGGTAACGTCCCAACGGTGCCGCCAAGTC
Source organism: Bufotes viridis (assembly GCA_033119425.1). Taxonomy (NCBI): domain Eukaryota; kingdom Metazoa; phylum Chordata; class Amphibia; order Anura; family Bufonidae; genus Bufotes; species Bufotes viridis. Next base: position 6,209,376 of record CM065595.1, on the reverse strand, counting down.
ACATCCACCCGAGGCAGCCAGTGAGCTGCACCGTGAGGACCTACCCGCCTGGTGCAGTCCTGTCACTTATCTCCATATTTGAAAAGCCGTAATCTTTATATCTTTGTCGACGCAGCCGTACCGGGGCTTGTTCAATGGATGTGTTGTATTTTTTTTATGGTATCATTTTGGGGGACTTCTACTATTGTATAACTTTAAAAACCCAAAAATCATTTTTGTGGAGGAGAGGATGTTAAACCTCAATTCTGCTGTTTTTTTCAGGGTTTCATTTTGACGGTGTGGCGGTAGATGTCGCATGGTAGCGCTATTCTCCGTGTCAGTGTGACTGGGGGGGGGGCACGTGTAGCCGCAGTTTTAGAAATACCCTTTTGGGCTACATTGAACCTTTTTTTGATCCCCTTTTTTTTTATTTTTTTATTTTTTTTATTTTGAGGAGGCGACGTACGGGTAAAATAATGGGATAATTTCACGGATTGGGTCGTCAGACGCAGTGATGCCTATTGTGTTTTTTATATGTATTTATTGGAAAGTGAAGTATGGCGTTCCTATTTGTTTTTTACGTATTTCTAAACTTGATTCAAATTTTTCTTATTCTCTAAAGGACAGCTTGTACTGTGCGCTCCGGGATCACAGTATAGTATTTTACACACAGCATGTGCTGGGGGCCCTTCAGAGGGCCCCTGGCTGCCCTCACAGTGGGACTGCGTTTGTGAGGTGCTGATTGGAGGGCAGAGCTTTTGACTGCAGCATCTGAGGGGTTTTTGCCGATCCCCGCAGTGAGGGCAGGATGGCTGCGGTATAATACACCCGGCACCCACAATTCATGGCGCATGCCCGGCTCATGACTTATGGGCAGTGAACATTAACCACCCACGGTTCATGGCGCGTGCCCGACTCCTCAGCCGATGCCATGATTTATGGGCAGTGAACATTCACCACCCGCAGGGTTAAAGGGGCCCTTTATGACCGCAGCTTCCCTACTGTGGTGCCGCACAATCTTTCCCTGTCAGTCCTCATTGGTCCAGGGTCGTTCAGTGTAAGAATGTGATTGACCCCCTTTACGGACAGGCTCCGCCCCTAAAGCAGCGATTTCGCAGCCATTTTTCTGTTCGGATGCGATATACGTGTCGTTCACACTTTGTCCCGTCTGCCGCTCAGGTGAACAGTTCTCTGAAGCTGATACCAGATAACCTCAGTGCCCTGGCCCAGATGGAGAAAGAGCTGCAGAAGAAGCAGGGCTGCGAGGGTGAGTCCGGGGACCCCCAAGGATAGTGCAGACAGGAGAGACCCTCCTGGGGGGGTGAAGGACTCTGCTTCTGGCTGGCGTAGGGTTTCATGGATGGGTGCCATCAGATGAGTTCCTATGGGCAGAGTAGGAGGTGGACCACATAGGAGGGCACCTTAACCTCCAGTGTGGGATAGGGGGTAATAGGGGGTCCACCTCGGGTTTGGGGGAAGGCAATAATAAGTAATAAAGCAACTCGGTCCATGCAGTGGAATTTGAGTGGGGACCCTCTGTTTGGCTGGAGCCCCTGTTGCCATCCAGACCTCGATAGTCGGAGGTTCTGACACCTGCTCGTCACTTTGCTGTTCCCGCCTGCTACCGCTCATGATGTCTCTGCCTCCTCAGACCTGGAGAGTGAAGTCCCTGTAGAGCCGCCTCCGCCTGTACCACAAGCGATCCCGTCCTATGACCTGTCTGACGATGAAGATGTCGAGAGGACCGTCCCATGTGAAAGGTAAATCTTTAGCGCCTCTGCCTCAATACCCCTCACCTCTGGGCCTGACGCTGACTGAGATCCGTTTTTATAGAATACGTGACTCTTCTCCGTCTCCACCCCCCTCCCCAAAGACTCCAGTGAGGAAAAAGAGGAGAGGAGTGAACCGGAAGATAAGGTATGGCCCTCTGTAGGACAGGGGCATGACCGGGCCTCTCTGCAGGTAACCTATAGCTTCTCTTACCAGGGAGATGGAAGCGCGCCTGCAGGATCTGGGCACCGTCCTGTCTCCATTACGTACCTCCGCCAATGAGGACAACGATGTGATTGTACTGGGGAGTAGTCCGCCGCCGGAGCTGACCATAAAAGTGCGCCGTAGGGGGAAAATCTTCAGGATTAACATACGACCGGTGAGTAGAGGAGACCGACTTGAGGTCCTGATGCGTGTTTGTAGAAATGCTCAGATGGCGGCTCATTCATCGGGTGATGGTCGTTCTGCCGGGCCGGAAAATCATCGCTCCTGCGCAGGCGATCCTGTTGTATAGCGAACGATCTGCTGCGCTGGGACAATGATGGGGACAGGTAACCGCTGTATATGGCGCCTGTCCCCGTACAGCGGAGGTGGTTGCTCTGTGTAAATGTAGCTTCATCTCCGCCGATGATCAGACAGTGATCGGGAGCGTCTGATTAGTTCCCGGTAAACATGTAAAAGGATCCTTAGTGACTACTGGGGGGCGTGTCCCCTTACTAGTAAATGGGTGCCTGTCATGAGTCGAGTAAATGCCAGTTTGGGATTTAGGGTAGTGAATTTCTATACAACAACCCTCAGCATTCACCGTGCCGGTGTTGGTCTGTGGTTATAGCATTGAGGATGCCAAGCATGCACACATGGAACTGTATGGGAGGCTGGGTCCCCCACTGGACAGTGTATAGAAGGTCCCTTTACCACCCCATCATTTTTTATTTAATTTTTTTCAGACAGACACCCTGCAGAGGTTGGTGGAGTCTGTGGCCTCACGGCTGGAGGTCACCTCTTCACAGGTCCTGCTGCTCCGTGGGGATGAGGAACTGGATATTAAGGAGACGCCGCAATCGCTGAACCTCACTGTGGCGGACATCATAGGTGAGCTCACCTTATCGGGTGCAGGACGGTATAAAAGGCTGAGATGGAACTAACCTTGTAACGGCCGTGTTCACACTTAACCTACATGTTGAAATTACATTATTTTTATTTTTTTTTTCTCTGATGTAGCTGTATGTGGCTTGTTTCTTTGTATGACAATTTTGGGGGACTTGTAATGCATCAGTATTTTTTTATTATATTTGGTGGGGGCATGGCAATCACATGGCAGGGGTAACTGATGGGAATCCTCTAACCCACCTTCCACATAACTACATATATGCCACAGTAGCCAATAGCCTTGGCACTTAAGGGGTTAAACAGCTAGGTACTGTAAGTTACAACTGGTGCGCAGTCTCTGCTGGTAAAATAGCTGACTGCCTGATGTCGCCACTAGAGGGAGCTCATTTTCCGACACTCGCTCCTTCCAGATTGCGTGGTCCACTCCGCCTCCAGGGAGGAAGGATCTGATCAAGCCGACGGGAAGATCTGTCTCAAAATCCAGGGGAAGGACAAGCAGTCCCACCTCAGCGTCACAGTCGGGATGGTAAGCGAATCTTTAAGAAACCCACATCATGCAGCTATCCAACTGCTGGAGTACAACTCCTATTATCTGCTGTCTGTCTGCTTAATCTGCATCCCTTCTTTTTTTCTTCAGACTGAGCCACTCCAGTCCCTAATGGATCAGTACAAAGATGCCATGGGCCTCTCCAAAAAGGTCTGCTTCATGTTTGAAGGGCAGAAGCTAAAGGGCAGGACCACCCCTGAGGAGCTGGGCCTGGAAAGCGATGACATCATAGAAGCGTGGGCGTGAACAAGCCGGGCACATTTCTGCAATACTTGCACATAAAATGGGAACTGTGGCCATATAGGTGACGCGTCACCAGTATATTCAAGATGGCTGCTGTGGGGCCTGGACAGAGGTGTCTTCTATCCAAAAGTCACTGTTTGTCAGAGCGGCCGCCGGTCTCTGGTTCAGCCGCAGCTGGTCATGTGAACTGTGTCCCAGGGACCCCCAATTAATTTAACTTTTACTTTTGTTTTTAGAATCTTCTTCATCGGGGCTTCATTCAGAAGGGGAGAGAATTATTTTTGCTACTTCCGCTTGTATGTACTTCAAGGTTTTGATAAATTTTTTGTAATTAATAAAAGGCCAGGTCTGGAGCCGGTCAATGTTGGTGCAGGGCTGCGAGTATCGGTCATGTCCTTGCGCACCTGCTCTAGCCCTTATAGGAGGAGCAGCTGTGGATTGTGGCCCTTTACCCTCAGTTCACACTTGCGCGTTTTACAGCGTGTTCGAACACGCTGTAAAACGCCCTACGCCCAAAGTTCTTGAGCTTCTTTGGGGCGTTTTGTCGCGTGTTTGCACCCATAGACTTCAATGGGAACGCGCTTAAAACGTGCGTTTAACATGCGTTAAAGTGTAGATATGCCTTTTTCAATTGGTCTCCAGAGTCACGAACGCACGTATGACGCGCGTTTCCTATTTGCAAAAACGTGCGTCTCAGAAACGCTCAGGTGTGAACCCAGGGTTAAGGTTCTGCAGCCACTGATGGGGGCTTACCGCACAAAATAAACTCCCCCACTGGTCGTGGCAGACATTGATTAAAGACCTTTCCCCGGGTCTGACATTACCGTATACGTACCTGGCAGGGCATATTGAGGAGATGTGATATCGCTATTTATTTTCCCCTGACGGGCTGCTCCATCTCCCCTGTTTTGGTTTCCTGTCCTGTATGTAAAGCCATACCAGCAGTAGACGGAAGGAGGAGATGGCCGTGATTCTCAGGGGGCGTCTCCTTCTCCCTGGCTGTGAGAGGTCCAATCGCAGCAGAGAGCGTCACACCCATTGAAATAAAAAAAAAGCTGACTCTCCGCTGTGCTTGGCCAGCTTACAGCCAGGGAGAAGGAGACGCTCCTTGACAAATAAGACTGGTGCCCTCTACCGATGGTATGGGTTTACATACAGGGGCACGACTGAGCAGCCCAGCGGGAAAAATAACATTATTCCATAGACCTCTTTCACACTTGCGTTGTGTGGATCCGGCGTGCACTTCCGTCGCCGGAAATGCCCGCCGGATCCGTCACAACGCAAGACAACTGAAAGCATTTGAAGACTGATCAGTGTTACTATGGCAGCCAGGACGCTACTGAAGTCCTGGTTGCCATAGTAGTAGGGGGGAGCAGTATACTTACAGTCCGTGCGGCTCCCGGGGCCCTCCACGCGCATGGATCACGTGATCCATGCTCATGGGGCGCTCTGATGTCATTGTGGAGCGTCCCCGGACTTGGGAGCCACACGGACAGTAAGTATACTTCTCCCCTGCCTCCCCACTACACATTACCATGGCAGCCGGGACTTTAGCGTCCTGGCTGCCATGGTAACCGTTCACAAAAGCTAAGCGTCGGATCCGGCAATGCACCGAAACGACGTTTAGCTTAATGCCGGATCCGGATTAATGCAGTTCAATGGGCATTAATTCCGGATCCGGCGTAACGGTATGACTTCTGGATTTTTGGACGGAGACAAATCCGCAGCATGCTACGTTTTTGTCAACGTCCAAAAACGTTCCTGTACTGAACTGAAGACATCCTGACGCATCCTGAACGGATTTCTCTCCACTCAGAATGCATTAGGGAAATCCTGATCAGTATCTTTCCGTCCTAGAGACCCGAGGACAGAACTCTAGGACGGAAAGCAAAAACGCATAGTGTGAAAGGGGCCTTACCCTGCCGGGTATTTATATGGAAGTGTCAGGACCGGTGACAGGTCCTCTCTAAGGATCTAGTTCATGTGGGTCTATCAAATGGAGATAGGAGGAGGGTCCGCGCAATGAGGGGCTGCTTTAGCTGTCCTCATTACATGGATGGGGTAGTGTATATCGTAGACCATCTGGTGCTATCATTTTGATGTGAAAATTAAGTCGCTGCTGCTCAGTCTTCCCTGGATGGCAGAGAGGGAGGGGATGGCTAAAGCGTATCGATGATGTGAGGAGATGGACTATACCAAAGGTTCAATTCACACGAGTTGTCAAACTATCTTTTATATAAAATATAAATGTTTTATAAAAGAGTGAAAATATGGAAATCCACTAGGCGCACATAAAAAGCCTTTTCTTTTATCTTGAGACTCTAAATTTAATTTATGCAATTAATGAAACGGAGGGGCAATCAATTATGCAAAAATAAATTTTATTTACAGAATGCATATAAATCCAATAAAAATACTTTGAACTGCAATACCCATAAACCACCACTAGATGGTGACGTAACCAAACACCACCACTTTACCAGCACAGAACAATTAAAAGTGATCTATGACAAGTATAATATACGTTACCAAGTCAAGGAGGGGCAGAGTTTCGGATGGGACCAGTTGTCGGGAGTTTCCTAGTAGTCATAATATAATTCAAGTTTCTTCTGGTCTATCTTTCTTCGCCTAAATGCACTCGGCAGTGGTTTTTTGCGGCCTCCGTTCCTTTTTTTTTTTTGCGGCTCCGATGGTTTCCCATTCATTTCTATGGATCCGTTAAAAATGCGGATGCCTCTTCCGTTGCCTGTCCGCATTTCACGTCCGCAAACAAATATGGCATGTCCTATTCTTGTCCGAAAAAAAACGGTTTGCGGACCCATAGAAGTCAATGGGTCTGCAAAAAATGCGGATGACCAACGGAAGCCGTCCGTTTGTCATCCGCATACGTTGTGTTTTTTTGCAGATGGTTGCTTGGAAACCAGGGCACTTGTACAGGTACTTTAAGAAATTGGTTCAAGCCTTCCGTTTTTTTTTTTTTTTTTGCGGATCCGCAAAAAAACGGAAGACAGACGGAAACACAACCTACAAAATTTGCGGACACACGGAACGGATGTGGAGGTGAAAAAAAAAAAGGAAAACGGATCTGCGATTTGCGGACAGCAAAAAGCAACTGTCGTGTGCATGTAGCCTTATGATTGGCTTCCTTTGTGGATCTTTTCTTCCTGTGAGGGCCCTGCTCCTTGAGATGATTTGAATCGGATCTGATAATGAAGTCCTGATGAAGATCTGATGTTCCTCCATGTTCCTCCCCAGCAGTACTTTTCCTCCCTGATATCTTACGTTACCGCCTCCTGGCAGGAGCGTAGCTAACGGCTCATGGGCCCTGGTGCAAGAGTTCAGCTTGGGCCCCCCTTCCCTCAGTGCTTTGTGTGTCTTCTTATGCGGCACAAGGGTCTTTGGGCCCCCTCAGGCTCCTGGGCCCGGTATCGACTGCTACCTCTGCACCCCCTATAGCTACACCCATGCCTCCTGGACTATGATCTCCCAATCAACTGAGGAGGGTGTAACGTATTTCACTGAACAACCACCATTACTATTAAAATCCGTATTCCACCTTAGTTATATTTATTGACATATAGACGGGATGTGTACCAATAACTCTAGGTAGGTGGAGGGACTGCGATTAGAGTGTTAGGGGAAATGCTGTTAGAATTTGCCAAAAACAAAAATTTCAATTGAAAGTCCCCAGTGAGGTGCAAAAAAGGTGTAATGTATACTATGATGTCATCTTAACCCTTGATATGCTAAATGGGATTCTGTCCATCCGCCTGTAGATGGCACTGTAGATGAATATCACAACTTTAAATTCTAATTCTAAATACCTAATAATTAGAGATGAACTTTAAAAAAAAGTTTTGCATTCAGGTTTTGGTAAGTCGCGCATCCCGTTATGGATTCCACTATAGCGGCATATGGAATCCATAAGGGGCAGCTGCAACCAACCCGAACTGTTGAACAGCCGAAGGACCTGAGGTGACGTCACTGTCATGTGATCAGTGCAGGGGGCGTGGCTCAGTACTGGATTTGATCCCATGCTGAGACACGCCCCCTGCACTGATCACATGACGGTGACCTCACCCCAGGTCCTTTGGCTGTTCAACAGTTCGGGTTGGTGGAAGCCGCCCCTTATGGATTCCATATGCCGCTATAGTGGAATCCATAACGGGATGCGGCGATAACCACAACCCGAACGCCAAACTTTTTTTTAAAGTTCGCTCATCTCTACTAATAACACATTCACATGCCCTTAACCTCTCCAATATACATCAGTATTGACACTTTTAATCACCCATAATCTGTTGGAGTCACTATCTTCTACTCTCTTTTTACATTCACGATAATGGATAACGGGACAATGGGCCTTCTTACTTGGCATCCGGGTTTGACTTGTCCATATGGATGACTAACGACATTCAGCTCTCCTCATAAAATCTAATTAGTAGGAAGACAACCTCAATACTGTCTAGACGAGGGGGTCAGCAATGTTCGGCACTCCAGATGTTGTGAAACTACATTTCCCAGCATGCTCCATTCATTTCTATGATAGTTCTTAGAAGAGCAGAGCAAGTATGCATGCTGGGAGTTGTAGTTTCACAACAGCTGGAGAGCCGGAGGTTCAGTCAGTGAGATACATGGCATAAAATGTACTGGCGTATAAGACTACACATGAAAATCTTCTCGTACGCCGGTAAACTGCGTGCTGAAACTTAAGAGGACCTTTCACTGGTCCAACGACTGTTAGATAATGATATGTATGTGTAGAGCGGCGCCCCGGGATCTCCCTGCACTCACTATTATCTCTGGGCGCCGCTGTACATAGTATGGCTATAGAAGACATAATACAACCGGATCCGTTCATGACGGAGGCAGGCGCTTGTATTATTGTAATGGAAGCGATTTTGAAGATCCATGACGGATTGGAGATAGAGAAGTGGACATGGTGATAGAAACTGAGCATATGATCCGGCGTGTAAAATGAGTCCAGTATGTAAATAGACACGGGAGTATTAACCGAGCATGTGATCCTAATTACACCGCATCCATATGTAAGATGATTACAATACGCAAATAGACATGGAATATTTACAATAGGATCTACCTTAACCCTTCATATGCGGGACTACTCTAACTATAATATATACCACATAAGTCACGGCATAACCACTTTCCCATTGAAACATAGATTGTGACCGGGACTGTAGATAGATTGTTAGTTAGGGGACACCCAGCGGTACATAGATAGGATAGCCCTGGGCATATATGTGCTCCAGATCATGAGGCAGCTGGGCAATATAGAGATCCATCCTTTACCCTGGATTCACACCTGAGCGTTTCTGAGACGCGCATTTTTGTCGCGTGTATTACAACGTGTTTTTGCAAATAGGAAACGCGCGTCATACGAGCGTTCGTGACTCTGGAGACCAATTGAAAAAGGCATATCTACAATTTAACCATGGGCGTAGCTATAGGGGGTGCAGAGGTAGCAGTCGCTACCGGGCCCAGGAGCCTGAGGGGGCCCAAAGACCCTTGTGCTGCATAAGAAGACACACAAAGGACTGAGGGAAGGGGGGCCCAAGCTGAACTCTTGCACCAGGGCCCATGAGCCGTTAGCTACGCCCCTGGTAACGCGTGTTAAACGCGCGCTTCACGCTCGTTCCCATTGAAGTCTATGGGTGCAAACGCGCGACAAAACGCCCCAAAGAAGCTCAAGAACTTCTTTGAGCGTAGGGCGTTCAAACGCGCTGTAAAACGCTCAGGTGAGAACCATGCCCATAGGGAAACATGAGTTTTCTCCTGTTGAGCGTTTTACAGCGCGTTCGAACGTGCTGTAAAACGCGCAAGTGTGAACTGAGGGTTATAGCAACCATGTGGCTGCTAAGAAAGAGTTGACATTTGGGACGGGGGCACTTGTTGTACGTCTCCCTACATTTGTATGTGAAAGTTATATTTTTAAAGTAATTGAATAAAGATTATTGTTTTAATGGGAAAGTGGTTACTATAAATAGACATGGAAACCAATGGAACATGTCATCTCGAATAGATCAGTATTAATAATGATTATAGAAGGCAAATAGACCTATGAATGCCACAGACATGTTCCGGGAGTTCACCTCTCCTCACTAGGCAGGTCTGTTTCTAAAATTAGGTCATTTAGGGTACTTTCACACTTGCGGCAGGGCTATCCTGCAGGGTGTTCCGCGGGTGAACAGCCCGCCGTATCCGCAATGCCGCAAATACCCTTGTGCTGCCGCCCCATCCATTGACTATAATGGGGGCAGGGGGTAGAGCTAAGGCAGCGCACGGCCAGAGATCGCCGGACTAAAAAGTCGGACCTGCAGTACTTTTAGTCCGGCATTCTCTGGCTGTGCTGCGCCGTAGCTGCGCCCCCCGCACGAATATAGTCAATGGGGACGGAGCGGCAGTACAAGGGTACTTGCGGCATAGCGGATCCGGCGGGCTGTTCACCCTGCCGGATAGGCATGCCGCAAGTGTGAAAGTACCCTTATGGTGGGGTTTTTTATTTATTTTTCATTATGTAAGGCACCTCAGAACTGAATTTGTCCCAAAAAAACTTTTGAAAATTTTCTTGAAGATTACATTTTTTTTTTCAAAATTCTAAGCCTTCTAACAACCTAAAAAAAATGAAAGGACATTTACAAAATGATGCCGACATATGGGGAATGGTAATAAATAACTATTTTGTGAGGACTCCTTAAAAGCAGAGAAATTCAAATTTAGAAAATTGCTAATTTTTCAAAATTTTCTGTAAATTCCTGATTTTCTTTTTATATATAACAGTAAAACATATCAACTCAAATTCACCACTAACATGAAGTGTGATGTGTCATGAGAAAACAATGTTAGAATCTCTTGGATAGGGGCTCATGCACACGACCTTGAGCTGGCCGGGCCCGTGCAGCCAAATGTAGAGTCTACAATGCACGGGCACCGACCGCAGGGCTGGTGCATGCAGACGGATTCACTTGAATGGGGTCCGCTATCCGCATCCAACGGTCCGCACTTTTTTGTGGTGCAGAGGCACCGACAGAAGCTCTCCGTAGTGCTTCCGTGGGGTTCTGTACCTCCGGTGCGCACCGACCTTCTGGATTGCAGAACCATTTAAGTGAATGGATCCGCAATCATGATGCGGTGCAAAAACGTCCGGAGCCTGTATATTGCGGACCTGCTGTTTACCATTTCTGTGCATGAGACCTTAGTAAAAGTCATTTCCAGATAAAGTGACTTATGTCAGATTTGAAAAATTTGGTCAGCACGCACCTTGGCCGGAGTGGCAGCAGCAGGATCTGCATTAGGTTTTCAAAGCCCAGCATAACGGCAGGAGGTGAGCAGCGCCTGGTCTTCAGGGCACCACCTCCACTGTGCGGCCTGTGCCCTCCACACAGATCTCCAAAAATGTAATAAAAAATCATCAAAATGTTTTATCAATAAAAACTTAAGCTCGCACCACAAACAGAAAGCCCTCACACAGCTCTGCAGATGAAAAAAAATGATCAAAAGACAGATTTTTTTTGTTTTTTTCAAAGGATTTATTTTAAAAAGTAGTAAAACAAAATTAAAACTATAAATAAACACCGTAATAGCAAAAAAAAAAATTCTGAAATTGAGCGTTCTTTTTTTCAATTTCAGCCATTTTCCAATACAAGATATGGTAAATGAAATGGTGCCATTAAAAATACAACTTGTCGCTCCAAAAAATAAGCCCTCTTATGGCGATGTGTACAAAAAATGTAAAAAGTTGTGGCTTTTGGAAGGTACGGAGGAAAAATGTAATAACAAAACAAAACTAATAAATTTGGAAACACCATAATTGTACGAACCAGCAGAATAAGGCCGTCATGTTAATTTTAACGCATCGTGAACACAGATTATAACAAAACCCAAAAAAGATTTTTTTTCAACTGCACTCGACAAAAATATTTTTTTCCCTGTTTTCCAGTACAAGCTATTACAAGTTAAATGGTGCCAATAAAAAATGCAACTGGCCCCGCAAAACTTAAGCCCTCATATGGTATGTGAACAGAAAATGGAAAAAGTTGTGGAAAGGTGAGGAGGCAAAGACTAAAATGTGAAAACAAAAATTTTCATGTCCTTAAAGGGGTTTTCCAGTAATAATGAGATTATTTGTAATGCCCCCAGCCTAATGATTCATACCATGCTGCTCCTGTCCTCCGCTGACTCCATCTTCCGGTCCCCGTGTTGTGTATATCCGGTGGCGAATGGTCACATGCACCACCCCAACCAATGACTGCCTTCAATGGTGATGTGGCCACAAGCAACAGGTCATCGCTGGAGTGGTGCTTGTGACCATGCCCAGCCGGGTGTAAAGGAACAGGAATATGGCGACAGCGGAGGACAGGAGCAGCATGGAGCAGGTAAGTATGAATCTTCTTTTCAGGAGGCAGGCTGCGGGCGTTATATAAAATATAATTATTACTGGAAAACCCCTTTAAGATATTAATGGGCTGCACTTAAAAGAAATCTGTTACCAGTGACCTCCCCATCCAACTATTTGCAAAGACGCTTAGCTGTGGTTCACCTGATTGATACACTGCTTTTCTTTTGCTGATCGGAGGCTCCGTTCCCGAGTTAGCTTTTGGTGCAACAAGGGTGTCACCATTGCTCTTGTTGCACCCAAGCTCCGCTCCTTTCTGTGGCCAGCCCCTCCCTTGCTGCATTGATAGGGGAGTTGCCGGTGATAGATTCCCTTTAACACATCATATATCTCTAACATGCTGTATGTTCAGGTCATGAAAGCTGCAGCAAGCCTGGGAATCACGGCTGTAATAAGGAGGATAAAGGGCACCCACATTACACCTATCTGAACTGTAATAGGCATTAACTATTTCTGGAAAGACTGACAGGAGTCATAGCGCTTACAAAGTGTGTGTCAATCTATTTTATTTTCGTACATAAAAATTGGTGAAGGTTTAAAATTTTCCTACGTGGCAGTAAGATTTTTTTTTTGTTTAAAAAAGATGAATCAAACAGCTCTGCCTCCCCTCTCGCAGCAGGAAGTGTCAGCACAATCTGAAACAGGTTTCTAAATCCTTGGGCATTCAGGTTGTTGAAGTTGAAGTTGACCTAGTTGAAGATAGTCCTACTGGACAGAGGTCTGTAATGACACGGACAGGTGTGGTTTTAATTGATAAATGATGGGGCTTCCAGCTTGCTGATCAGAAATTGCATTCCCCTATATGCATAAAATGATGGACGCAGGATATTGAGTTGATTGTTAGGTGGCTAGTCATCTTTTGGTATAAGTTTACTGCTAAGGACAATTCCAAATTTATCTCTGAGTACAGCTGGAATCTCCTCTTCATTGAGTTCTTGGGTGGTCTTCACACTTCCACCTCCCTTGGTGTATTCGGTGCTGATCAGCCGATGCCCCATGTAGGTCAGTCTTGCACGAGGAAGCTGTAGGGTGCACAGGGATTTTAGAACAAATAAAGCCCTTGGTGACGTCTGGTGATATTCACACATATCCCGAAAATCCTCTAATGTTCTCTCCTCGAGGGTAAACTTGAAGAGACTCCTCCAGCCATCATCTTCCTTTCTCTCCATGTACCACTCATCTCCTACCCGTAACCGATACACACCGCTGTCCTGCTCCTCTTCCCATCCGGCCTCCAGCGGAAATGGCTCAACAATCCCTTCACCATAACCGACATCACAAAGCCATCTCCTTCCTTCTAATTCTACCATCAATATCATATGGTCAAAGGGTGGACCAAAAGTGCCAAATATTGGGCTCCTCGACCTAGATGACAGTACCTGGGTTTTGTAGCCCAGTTGTTGCAGCACCCATAAGAAAAGTCCATTGTTCTCATAACAGAAACCGCCTCGTCTCCTAACAACTATTTTATTATATATCCATGGAATATCAAAGATAATTTTTTCCCCGCTATGTATGCTGAGACCTTCCACAGGCACAGAGTGTACATGGTGGCGGTGTAATTCACGTAATGCAGAGAGGGAAGGTGGTGCGGTATCTGTCAAATTCACCCTCTGGAGGTAGGCCTTCACGTCCATTGTATGGCAGGTAACCTGTAAGACAATATATTCCAAGATTTATTACAATTTTCAGCACATTCCTACATGAAAGAATGGACAAGAATATAACTACTATAATACTGCTCCTATGTACAAGAATATAACTACTATAATACTGTCTCCTATGTACAAGAATATAACTACTATAATACTGCTCCTATGTACAAGAATATAACTACTATAATACTGCTGCTATGTACAAGAATATAACTACTATAATACTGCTCCTATGTACAAGAATATAACTACTATAATTCTGCTCCTATGTACAAGAATATAACTACTATATTAATGCCTCCTATGTATAAGATATATAACTACTATAATATTGCTTCTATGTACAAGAATATAACTACTATAATACTGCTCCTATGTACAAGAATATAACTACTATAATACTGCCTCCTATGTACAAGAAAATAACTACTATAATACTGCTCCTATGTACAAGAATATAACTACTATAATTCTGCTCCTATGTACAAGAATATAACTACTATAATACTGCCTCATATGTATAAGATATATAACTACTATATTACTGCCTCCTATGTATAAGATATATAACTACTATATTACTGCCTCCTATGTATAAGATATATAACTACTATAATATTGCTTCTATGTACAAGAATATAACTACTATAATACTGCTCCTATGTACAAGAATATAACTACTATAATACTGCCTCCTATGTACAAGAAAATAACTACTATAATACTGCCTCCTATATACAAAAATATAACTACTATAATACTGCCTCCTATGTACAAGAATATAACTACTATAATACTGCTCCTATGTACAAGAATATAACTACAATAATACTGCTCCTATGTACAAGAATATAACTACTATAATACTGCTCCTATGTACAAGAATATAACTACTATAATACTACCTCCTATGTACAAGAATATAACTACTATAATACTGCTCCTATGTACAAGAATATAACTACTATAATACTGCTCCTATATACAAGAATATAACTACTATAATACTGCTCCTATGTACAGGAATATAACTACTATAATACTGCTCCCTATGTACAAGAATATAACTACTATAATACTGCTCCCTATGTACAAGAATATAACTACTATAATACTGCCTCCTATGTACAAGAATATAACTACTATAATACTGCCTCCTATGTACAAGAATATAACTACTATAATACTGCTCCTATGTACAAGAATATAACTACTATAATACTGCCTCCTATGTACAAGAATATAACTACTATAATACTGCCTCCTATGTACAAGAATATAACTACTATAATACTGCCTCCTATGTACAAGAATATACCTACTATAATACTGCTCCTATGTACAAGAATATAACTACTATAATACTGCCTCCTATGTACAAGAATATAACTACTATAATACTGCCTCCTATGTACAAGAATATAACTACTATAATACTGCTCCTATGTACAAGAATATAACTACTATAATACTGCTCCTATGTACAAGAATATAACTACTATAATACTGCCTCCTATGTACAAGAATATAACTACTATAATACTGCCTCCTATGTACAAGAATATAACTACTATAATACTGCCTCCTATGTACAAGAATATAACTACTATAATACTGCTCCTATGTACAAGAATATAACTACTATAATACTGCCTCCTATGTACAGGAATATAACTACTATAATACTGCTCCTATGTACAAGAATATAACTACTATAATACTGCTCCTATGTACAAGAATATAACTACTATAATACTGCTCCTATGTACAGGAATATAACTGCTATAATACTGCCCCATGTACAAGAATATAACTACTATAATACTGCCTCCTATGGACAGGAATATAACTACTATAATACTGCTGCTATGTACAAAATAAGAAGAAAATAAGCATAAAAACTTTAAAATAAAAAATAAATTGTATTTCCGTATTTAGTATGTCCGCACTATTAAGGGTGCATTGAGACGACTGTATTTCGGGGTCTGCATCCATTCCCCAAATTTTCGGAACGGGTGCTGATCCATTCATTTTAATGGGTTCGCAAAAGGTGTGGACAGCAGACTGTGTGCTGTCTGCATCCGTAGTTCTGTTCCACGGCACCGTAAAAAATATAGAGCGTGTCCTATTCTTGTTCAATGGAAAAAAATGAGCCCTGATAACGCTTTATAGACGTAAAAGTTACTGGGGGAGATTTATCAAAACTGGTGTTTAGTAGACCTGGCTTAGGTGCCCATAGCAACCAATCAGATTCCACCTTTTATTTTCCATAGGAGCCCTGAGAAATGAAAGGAGGAATCTGATTGGTTGCTATGGGCACCTAAGCCAGGTCTACTAAACACCAGTTTTGATAAATGACCCCCATTGGGGTCAGAATTTGGCAATGAAAAAAAATTCTAAGTTCCTGTGGTTTTGAAATTAATAAGACACAAGAAAAACTACATAAATGTGTTATCTCTGTAATCATGGGAACGCCACAAAAAACAAAACCTGTAAAACTGTGACAGAATAGTTTTTTTTGCAATTTTACTCCATTTAGAAGTTTTTTTGTTTTTTACATCTGCCCACTACATTGTGTGTAATAGGAACCCCTCACACGGCGGTGTGAGCAGCACACACATCCACAAACTACAGTGAAAGAAAGATATATATTTATGGCAACCTCTTTAAAGGGGTTCTCTACCTTCATGTAATCTCTACGCGAGGGCCGCAGGGGCGTTCCCCCCGCAGGGGCATTTCCCCCAGCCCAGGTCATCGGACTAGTCAGCAGTAGTGTTCAGTGAACTTGTGTTTTTGAGTTCGTTGTACAGGTTTGGGTTATCTAAGAACCCCGTTGTGGATTCCGCTACCACGGGCTATAACGGAATCCTATGACGGCATGCACAACGGAAGCCTATAACGCTGGGTTCAGACCTGAGCGTTTCTGAGACGCGCGTTTTACGCGCGTTTGTGTGATTGACTACAGTGTTGGCTTCTCTCCAAACTCTGCCTAGCACCTGGGGTTTGGCCTTTCCAGCATGTTGCAAATTCATAAACGCACGTTTGAACACGCGTTTTCAGTGTCAAAAACGCGCAAAATACAAGCGTTGCGCGTTCCCATTGAAGTCTATGGGCCAAAACGCGCGACAAACGCCCCAAAAAAAGCTCAAGTACTTGTTTATGCGTCGGGCGTTTTTCAGCTGCGTTCGAACGCGTTGTAAAATGCGAGAATGTGAACCAGTCCCATAGGGAAGCATTCGTTTGCATCGGTTATGCGTTTTACAGCGCGTTCGAACGCGCTGTAAAACGCGCAAGTGTGAACTGAGGGTCACACTTGCCTTGTTAATTCTGGTATGGAGAACCAGCAGAGGATCTCAATATCGGATTAAACCGGATGCATCTTTTCCGTTAGGAAGTCAAAACGGGAAAAAACTGATTAGTCACTAAATACATTGAAAGTCATGTATGGTCACGGTGACGGATCTGGTTTTTTAGGCTCCTACAAAAACGGATCCGTCACCATTGACTTACATTGTTTTCAGTGCTGGATCCCTTTTTTTCCCGTTTTTATGCAGCTTGCAGCGGTTTTACGTCCAGTCACAAAACAGAATGCTGACGGAATGGAAAACATCCTGACCAAAAATGACCCCATGCTAAATAATTTTAAAGCTTGGTGCGTGACCGAACTGCACAAGCGCCGCCGCCACCGCCGCCATGGCTTTAGCTCTGGGTACAAGTCTCTACAAGCAGCAAATGAAACGTTACAGGAGGACGCAGCTCAGAGAAAACTCACCTCCATGGAGTCGGCACAGACTGGGAGCGATGGGAGTGGAGGCCCCTGAGCTGTGGCCTGATAATTATATACACCCGGGGCACAGGGAGGAGCGTGGTACCAAACCAGAAGCCGGACAGACCAGTATGAAGCGCATGATAAGAAGACAAGATAGTCACCACCTGCTGCTAATCAGGGGTTTCCAGTAATGAACTTCTTCACTCTGGGTCTGTCCCCTAAGGACACGTTCACACCGTCAGGTTTTCTGATGCAGTTTTGGAAGCCAAAACCAGGAGTGAATTCAAAAAAGAGAGAAGTCGTATCTCTTCTTTATAATTTCTCTCCTTTTATGATCCAGTCCTGATTTTAGCTTCCGAAACTGCATCAAAGAACCTGACCTGACCGCACCCGCGGTCCGCTTTCACACAGTCAGAGGGGCGCATTTATCCCACTCGCATGTTTCCCGCCTTAAAATTAGACCGGCCTATTTCCTTCGGCTGTCATTCTTCTGCCAAGTATTTATTAAAAGTCGCACATGTCCTATTCCTGTTCACATTATGCACAAGGGTCGGACTGTTCTATTAGGGGCTGGCCGTTTCGTTCCGCAAAATACGGAATGCACATGGGCGATATCTGTGTGCAATTTTCAGACCGCAAAAAAGTCAACCGGCGTGTGCATGAGCCCTTAAACAGGTTGATATTCACCCAGACTGGTCTAATTTATTTGCACATGAAAAAAGTTGCGTCTGTGCGGAGAAAAGTCGCACTTCACCACTGAAAACTTCTGAATTTGTCTAAAAATCAAAATAGTCGATTGAGGCACAAAAGCCTCCAAAACATAACCCTGTCTAAACAGCATTTTTTAGACTAAAAACAGGCGCAAACATTTAGTAAATGCGTCCCAGTGTTTGGTCAGTGATTTCCATCAGTGATTGGTAGTCAGAACCAGAAATGAGGTTATAATGAAGAGTAAAATGGCTGCACAACATTCCACATACAAACAATGGAGCTGAGAAATGGGGGTCATTCTGAGTTAAAGTGATATTGTACCTACTATAAATGGAAAAATAGAAGCTCTTTGCGCACATTTGTGATCAAACGTGTGTCGGGCCCATCTACCAGGCGTCAAGGTGGCTTCCGCAGATGGGTCCCTAACACTAATATTCCACCTCTCTTGGACTTACCTAAGGCTAGGTTCACATGACGACATTTGTTTGTCGCGCGACAAATAGGGGACTACTTCACTGCAACACTTGTCGTGCAACATTTTGTCGCACTATTGTCGCGCGACAATTTTTATAATGGGAGTCTATGGTGACGCATTGCGACTGCGACGCGACAGTCGCAGAAAAACCCCTCTTGAATGGATTTTTTGCGACTGTCGCGTCGCAGCATGTTGCATGTCGCAATGCGACACCATAGACTCCCATTCTAAAAATTGTCGCGCGACAAATGTCATCGTGTGAATGTAGCCTAAGCCTACAATATTCGGGCGGAACCTGCTACATTTCTACTCTGCTCAGAAGCCCCAGGCAGATGGGCGGGAAGTGCTCAGTCTAAAAAAGGCTCTACCCTCAAGATATACTACAAGAAAATGTAGACCAGCACATTCATATACATAATGACAGGCGCACATCCATCAAGAAAACATGGTTGATAATAAAATGGCTGCACAACATTCCACATACAAACAATAGAGCTGAGAAATGGGGCTCATTCTAAATGATTAAACCTACTATAAATGGAAAAATAGAAGCTCTTTGCGCACATTTTTGATCAAACAGATCTACGGCGTCAAGGTGGCTTCCGCACATGGGTACCTAACACTTGCCCTCAGTTCACACTTGCGCTTTTTACAGCGCTGCTACGCGCTGTAAAACGCTCAACAGGAGAAAACTCATGTTTCCCTATGGGCATGGTTCTCACCTGAGCGTTTTACAGCGCGTTTGAACGCACTGTAAAACGCCCTACGCTCAAAGAAGTTCTTGAGCTTCTTTGGGGCGTTTTGTCGCTCGTTTGCACCCATAGACTTCAATGGGAACGCGCGTAAAACGTGCGTTAAGTGTAGATATGCCTTTTTCAATTGGTCTCCAGAGTCACGAACGCGCGTATGACGCGCGTTTCCTATTTGCAAAAACCGCTGTAATACACGCGACAAAAACGTGCGGAAAACGCGCGTCTCAGAAACGCTCAGGTGTGAACCCAGGGTAACAAACTTGGACTTCCCTTGGACTCAATATATTGAAGGTAGCGCCTCTTTTAGACTGAGCAACGCCCATCTGCCCGGGGCTTTTGAGCAGAGTATAAGGCCCCTTTCACACGGGCGTCGCGTGTGAGGGCCGGACAAGATGCGGGTGCGTTGCGGGAAATTGCGCAATTTTTCAGAGCGAGTGCAATGCATTTTGCACACGTGTGAAAAATCGGAATGTTTGGTACCCAGACTTCTTCACAGAAGTTCGGGTTGGGGTTCGGTATTCTGTATATTTCATTATTTTCCCTTATAACATGGTTATAAAAAATAATAATAGCTTTCTAAATACAGAATGAAAAGTAAAATGTGGCTGGAATCCTTCTATCTTCATTCAGCAGGACCTGCGCTGACGTCACCGCGCTTACCACATGGTGAGCACGATTACGTCACCAAAGGTCCTGAAAGGAGAAGAAAGAAGACGATGCCCGGCTGCGCGATCAAGTGGATGAGGCGAGTTAATTTTTATTGTTTGTTAACCCCTCAAGCCACATTTCAGTTAGCATTCTGTATTAAGAACCATGTTATAAGGGAAAATAATACAGTAAATTGACTTTAATCAGTTTACTTACATCTTCTTCATGTAACCATGCGGGAAAATCGCACTGCATCCGCACCTGCTTGCGATTTTCACGCAGCCCATTCATTTCTATGGGGCCTGCGTTGCGTGAAAAAAGCAGAATATAGAACATGCTGCGATTTTCACGCAACGCACAAGAGATGCGTGAAAATCACCGCTCATGTACACAGCCCCATTGAAGTGAATGGGTCCGGATTCAGTAAGGGTGCGATACGTTCACGTCAATTGTCGCCGGTGTGAAAGGGGCCTAAATGTAGCAGGTTCCTACACCGCCCTGGAAATTGTAGGCTTAGGTAAGTCCAGGAGAGGCAGTTCTGTCAGTGTTAGGGACCCATCTGTGGAAGCCACCTTGACGCCTGGTAGATGGGCCCGACACACGTTTGATCACAAATGTGCGCAACGAGCTTCTATTTTTCCATTTATAGTAGGTACAATACCACTTTAACTCAGAATGAGCCCCATTTCTCAGCTCTATTGTTTGTATGTGGAATGTTGTGCAGCCATTTTATTATCAACCATGTTTTCTTGATGGAATGTGCGCCTGTCATTATGTATATCAATGTGCGCCTGTCATTATGTATATCAATGTGCTGGTCTACATTTTCTTGTAGTTATAATAGAGAGATCGGCACCTGGTTTTGGCTCTGAATCACTGGAGATTTATCAAACCTGGTGTAAAGTAGAACTGGCTTAGGGGCCCATAGCAACCAATCAGATTCCACCTTTTATTTTTCACAGCTCCTTTGGAAAATGAAAGGTGGAATCTGATTGGTTGCTATGGGCAACTGAGCCTTTTTTTTTTTTAAACCAGTTTTATCTTTGCAGCGCTTGGATTAAAGAGCTGCCATGACGTCTATACATGTGCTAGGTGCACGGGGTATGTGCAGATAGGACGTATATAGCCGTATGGCAGTCGTGAAGGGGTTAATAAAGCACTGGGAAGGACTGGGGTTTTTAGAAGTTTGGGGGCGTGGCCAGTGAGGTACGGCTTTCTGGGGTGAAGCCAGCGGCCACCCTAGTTGAAGTCCCAGCCCCAGCATGTGTGGCACGGATGGACAGAAAAGCGGACTTGCGACACTTTTTACATCTTTACCATTAGTAAGTGCGCCCCAATGTGACTTATTCTTAGGCTGCTGTCACTTTCTCAGGTTTTTTCAGGCAGTTTTCGAAGCCAAAACCAGATGTGGATGATAAAAGGAGAGAAAGTGTACGGGGGCATTCACACGACCGTATCCTCTCCGTGGTGCACAGATTGCAGATCCGCAAAACATGTATACCGGCCGTGTGCGTTCTGCGTTTTTCAGATCAGCACGTCCTGCCCTCTGTTAGAATTGTCTAGTCTTATCTGCAAAATAGACAGTAGGGCATGTTCTAGCTTTTTTTCCTGGCCGCGGGATAGACATACGGAGGCGGACAGGACATGATGTGCTGTCAGCATCTTTTCAGGTCCCATTGAAATGAATGGGTCCACATCTAATCCGCAAAAAAGATCGGATGAGGACTGAAAATCCAGTGTGAATGCCCCCTAAAGAACAGAGACTATCTTACCCGTTTATTTGGATCCACTCCAAAAACCTCAACATGGGGCAGCACCTGAAGGCTGGGTTCATTTCAATGGGTCCGCGAAAAAACGGAAGGTACTCCGTGTGTATTACGTTTCCGTATGTCCGTTTTTCCATTCCGCAAAAAAATAGAGCATGTCCTATTTTTTTCTAGTTTGCGGACAAGGATAGACATTATTACAATAGATCCGCAAAAATAACGGATCCACAAAAAATACGGAACGTCATCCGTTTTTTTGCGGACCGCAAAACACATACGGTCATATGCATGAGGCCTAACGTATAGAAAAATACGTTGTCTCAGACGGATTCAGGGGCATCCATCATCATAGAGTTCCATTGTAAGAAAAACGTATACTCTGCAGGATAGAAAAGCACAGATGATTCGTGCACTGAGGTGCGATGTGTAGTGCTGGCTGGTACCTGTAGTTCTGGTCTTTCCAGCACCTGTAGGCACCCCCCGCACCCACCCAATTTGACTGACAGAGCAGGCAGTGCAGATGTAATCACACCTTCCGGGCAGATGGAATCTGTTCTCCGTATCTACCCGCTGATCTCCAGCCTTGTACTGCACAGCCGCATTTTAGGGCCAGTCGTGATTACCCTGTGTATCCCACCTGAAGTATCTGAGTCAGTGCTATTTTAGGAACTCCCATAGCGGTGGATGGAGGGTGGGCGACTTGTGCGGTGCGTTCTCCTTTACTTTGGTGGCTCCATTCTAAAGATGGGAGATGTCAGAGATCCGACATTGATGCAAGCCCTAGTGCCATGTCATCAATGTCTGAGATGGGAATAACCTTTTAATGGCCTAGAAGCTGCGCCAGAAGAAGTGGTAAGTACACTTACTGCAGCCAGAAGACCCTCTAGGTATAACAGAGTTTGGAGGATAAGCCTCTTTCACACTTGCGTTGCCGGAAATGCCCGCCGGATCCGTCACAGCGCAAGACAACTGACTGATCAGTCTTCAAAATGCTGTCAGTGTTACTATGGCAGCCAGGACGCTACTAAAGTCCTGGTTGCCATAGTAAGTAGTGGGGAGCCAGGGGAGCAGATACTTACAGTCCGTGCGGCTCCCGGGGCGCTCCACAATGACGTCAGAGCGCCCCACACGCATGGATCACGTGATCCATGCTCATGAGGCGCTCTGACGTCATTGTGGAGCGCCCCGGGACTCGGGAGCCGCACGGACGGTAAGTATCTGCTCCCCTGCCTCCCTACTACACTTTACCATGGCAGCCGGGACTTTAGCGTCCTGGCTTCCATGGTAACCATTCACAAAAGCTATACGTCGGGTCCGGCGATGTGCCGAAACGACGTTTAGCTTAATTCCGGATCCGGATTAATGCACTTCAATAGGCATTAATTCCGGATCCGGCGTTACGGCATGTCTTCCGGATTTTTGGATGGAGACAAATTCGCAGCATGCTACGGTTTTGTCAACGTCCAAAAAACGTTCACATACTGAACGGAAGACATGAACGGAAGAATGGATTTCTCTCCATTCAGAATGCATTAGGATAATCCTGATCAGTATCTTTCCGTCCTAGAGCCCCGAGGACGCAACTCTAGGACGGAAAGCAAAAACGCAAGTGTGAAAGAGCCCATATTTGTCTCTTGGTTCAAAACAGAACAGGCACCTCCTGACTCCCTGGTCTCCGGGCTTCATTTTCTACAGAGCAGGTTAGATAAATTCTCGAGGCCCATCCACACCGGTCATACTTTGGTGCACCGTGTTTTTCTACCAGTTAAAAAATGGGGCCCACCTTACATGGCGCCAGTCCCTCGAACCATCCTGAGATGGTCCAGCTGAGCTAACTTCAATCAACATTCACAGAAATAAACATCTTCAACGCAAAAAGTGACTTTATATTTAAATGAATCCTACGAGAACTGCCAACATTTTGGTCCTACCCGTCGTGAGCAACGTCTGAAACATTGGCTTCTCGGATACAGCTAGGTTGTGATTCCTTTTAATATAAAGCCACTTCTTGTCTCGATGGTTTAGTGCCAGCTGATCATGTCCAGTCATCTTAAGACTAATATCGGGATTCCTTCTTTCCAAATCAGGAACTTTCTATGCCAGTGTCTTTTCTCCAGAGAATGAAGAACCAGAGAGGTTTTACCTTCTAGATCCAAGTACAATGCTGCTGCTTTATTTCCAAAAAACCCGAACTGTTTGAAAAGGTGGAAAATTGTTTTTTTCTCGACCAAATAAATTACTACGTTTGTTTAGGCACTTGCTATGCAGCTGCTTTACATCTGGGTCAAGATTTGGTTATTGGCTAGCTTGGCCTAGTTAATTAGGGTGGAGTTGTTGACTGCTGAGCCTTTATGTGTCCAGGATTTATTCTAGTTGATTGGATTAGCATTTGTTATGTGCAGTTCATTCCAGATATTTAGTATCTTGTTCTAGTCTAGTGTGTTTTGTGAGTATCCTGGGATTTGTAGTTCCTCTGTATGTCTTTGCTGTGTTGTGGTTTTGTCCTGGGTGGCATGCTGGGTTGTATTCAGATCAGGGTCAGTTCATTATTTCTTCATTTCTGTTCACTCTCATTCATCTGCTAGCTGTATCTACCTGCATGTCACACATCTTCCATCCGCTCCATCTCTTTCACCCGTAACCTTCATCATCTTATTCTTGTCATCTGTCATTGAGTTTATTTTAGTGAATTATGCAATTCATTCCTTCTCTAAGTTCTGGGGTATCAGAGTATCAAGAGCCACTGTTAGCCTGAAATGTCCCCCCCCCCATATGTCTGGGCCCCTCACACACAATGTACTTACCTTGCACCCCGACACCCATGTCGCTTCCTGCCACCTAGGGTCACCCGCGATGCTAGGGAGGCTCGGCCCCATCATCACCTGCTATTGGCTGATGCCCTCCTCACGCTGTGCGACTGGGAGATGCAGCGGCGGCCGTGCAGGTGTCAGAAGCGACGTGGGGCCGCCAGCGAGGTAAGTACATTGTGTGTGAGGGGCCCTGGCATATGGGGAGGGGGGCATTTCAGGGGTCAGATAACCCCTTTAAGGCAGCCACTATAGGTGAAGTCCACTTTTGGAGTCTTGTGCACAACCAGCATTGCCACAGGGATGAACAATCGTTGCTGCAATCATTGTTGATAGCACGTCCCAGTTTTTAATATGCTGCTCGCAGTTTTTTGGTGCTGCATAAACGATCCTAGGGCTTATGCACATAAGCGGAAGCGCTCAGTGCCCGTGCTGTGGACCGCAAATACTGGTCCGCAAAATAAGGGCACTCCATTTGCGGATGACTTGAATGGGTCCACAATCCGCACGATACAGCCAAAGACAGAACATGTTCTTTCTTTGTGTGGTGTGGAGGCACAGACCTAAAAGCCTGCGGAAGCGCTTCAGATAGGCGCCTCCTCTCTGCAAAAGTCCTATCTTAGTTTGGTCGTATGTTGCAGATCGCGAGTCTGCATCCGCACCACAGGGTGCACATGGGCCAGTGCCCGTGTATTGCAGACCAGCCATTTACACTCGTGTGCATGAGCCCTTACCTGACATTTCTTGGAGAATGTTGCGCACAAACTTTCCTCCTTGTAATATACTTGTAGTATTGCTTCGTACCAGTAGATAGCGGCAGACTCGTGATACGTCTATCCGGAGAAATGGGTAAAACAAAATGGACGCATTGGCTCAGATATAGGCCTCATGCACACGACCGTTTTTTTATGCTGTCCGCAAAAAGGGGTTCCGTTGTTCAGTGATCCGTGTCCGTTTTTGCCTTCCGTTGTGTTTCCGTGTGTCTTCCGTTTTTTTTAGCGGACATGACCCAAAAGATTTTACCAAAAGACAGGCTGACAATTTTTTCCAAGTGCCTTCCAAGGGATCCGCAAAAAAAACTGACACGGAACGCAGATGACACACGGATGGCCATCCGCATTTTTTCACCGACCCATTGACTTGAATGGGTCCGTGAACCGTTTTTCACGGACAAGAATAGGACAGGTTATATTTTTTTGACGGACTGGAATCACGGACCACGGACGCGGAGGACAAACGGTGCATTTGCCGAGGTTTCCACGGACCCATTGAAAACCAATGGGTCCGCAGAAAATCATGAAAAACGGAGCAACTGACACGGAATCTAACAACTGTCGTGTGCATGAGGCCATACTAATGTGTCTGCACGTAGACTATGTCTAAAATGTAGTGTGAAAGGGGTGGGGCTTAGTGGGAAATGGGCGTGGCCTGAGGTGCAACATTTTATGCCAAAAATCACAATTCTGCTGGAAAATTTTGTCTCTTCCTGCGCCAGATTCATGATACAGCCTGAGCCCCTGTGATAAGCCTGGTGCAGGTCTAAGACCGCCGGTCCAAGCTTACGCCATCTACAGGATTAGTAAATCTGCCCCTTGTGTGCTGCCTACGGACTACAGGAAATGAAAATCTCAGGTAAGTAAAGTTTAATCTACGCTGCGGTCACAAGATAGTGTTGAGCAAACTGAAGTCCATGAAGTGGACATCGTTCTGAATTTCAGGGAAAATTAGATTCTCCACTAAGCCGAATTCCCTCGTTCTTCGATTTTTCCTGAAATGACGGATTTTCTTAAAAAAAAATCTTACTTGTTTAAACCCACTGAACTAAATGATAAATTGGTCTGCAGGAAGCTTGGGGTGAAAACAGCTCCATAGACATGGATGTAACATTGGAGTTGTTCCTGGAGAAAAACTAAAAAGAAAAAAAAAACACAGAAATAAACTTCATAAGGGTAAATGGTAATGTAGATCCCTGCAGTTACCACTGGGGGGAGCTATTGGGCACACGGCTACACATTGCATTCCGTAATAAAGCAGAGGATAGTGATTTCTTCATATGTTTGCACCGTATGGAGCTGCTGATTTCCTTGGTGACCAGTGCTTCTTACCGATCACAGCACAGGGACGAGGATCTACAATATGAGGACTTTACCAAAGAGCTCCTCCGATCTCAGCTACCCGTACGCTAGGGGTTGGTGAGATATGGTGGCTAACTGCAGTCACACTGATATTTTTTTGGTGAAGATTTAGTTTTGGGTTGAAAGTCTTACTCATAGAAAAGGAAAGAGAAGTGAACTGTTTGCATAAAGACAGAATGTGACACGATACAAAGCTCTTGCAGGTGTTGAGTGAATACCACGAAGAGACGGCTGCCATCTTGATTAAACATTCCGCGTGAAATCACAGGCCGCGCAAGATTTTGAACTAGATCTTCAATCAAGATGGTGGTGGCCGCCTCTTTGCGATCAAATGGATGAGGTATAATTTTATTTATTTATCTTACACTGTAATATCAATGTCAGATGCCACGATGAGCTCTGAAAGCGCCGTCCAAGGGGTACAATGACTGGGGCCAGCGCGATCACGCTCCCTTTCATTGCTCCCACTATTTACAAAGAAATGCTTTTGTGACAAAGTAATTCATCACAAAGCAAATATTTTTTGTAAAATTCGGACAAGCAGCCAAATCGAATTTTCCAATACTTCATCTCTAGTAAATGTCTCTGTCATCCTCTTTTTATTTTTCCACAAAATTTGCAAGGTTTTACTTTACTCTCTGCAAAATACTCTTCATTTTCTCCAAGTATCAGTTTATACGTTTTTTTTTTTGTTTTTACAAACCATGGATGAAACAGCTCTCTCTCCCCCTCTATCAGCGGGAAGGCTCAGCACAACCTAAGCCCCCATCCCTTACAATCTTCAATTTCCTATGAAGTTCACCGTTTGGACTGATACATATCTGTAACATAAAAATAGAGAACAAACATAGAAGAGAAGAAGCGCAAAACAAATATAGAACAAATAGGAAGTTGTAAGAGTCTTTTCGGTTTGGATATAACTATTTAACAATAGCAATAAGAAGTATTCCATAGGCCTTTAGAACTTATGGGAGACAAATTAGTTAATTTTTATAAAAGTAACGCATTAAAACACATATGCATTTTTTGAAGTATATGGTTTTTTCCGTGTCTTTGCTTGTGTATTAGACCAATGGACGCACCTTAATTGGATAATATTATCTGCTGCCATGATGGTTTGTGCATTAAAGGGTAAAATATGTGAATTGATAATATTTGAAGGAGAGCTATTCTCTCATGGTTTACATTCCATTCTATTGTTCCTTTGTTGTTATCTTTTGCTATGTTTATTTATTTATTTTTAAAACCTAAATATGATATATACTGTACTAAGATTAGGTGTATACGATCTATTATGGGCTACTAATGTGTAAAGTAAAAAATACTGGCAATTTAATCACTCATAGTGCAGCAACGTTTCGGTCTCTGGATGGAATCTTTTTCAAGTCTATATAGCTATATTGCCTTCTAGACGGAACAAGGAAGATAGTGTGTGTGTATATATTGTAAGAGGGCGCAAGGTGCCGTCATGGACGGAAGATACGTGTCACCGAGGTTCCTGGCCTCGGTGAGGTGAGAGCCGGGTTTTATGTGTCAGCAGCAGCTAGTGCTGCTTGACATTGATAGTTAGTTTGGCTGCAAAGCCAATCCGGGCCGGCTCTTACTGGGAGTAGGCAAAGAGTTGGGTGGGTGCCTACTCCCCACGGTCCAGGCCGGACTTTGCCGGGCTTTTTAAAGGCAGCCACATTAGCAGCTGTGGGCTGTGATTGTCCTGGAGCTGCTGCTAGTGTTGTGTTGCTCTCTGGGCTGGAAGGATGAGCCCAGCAAGGAGTCGTGCAGTCGTCCTGGAAGCCTGAAGGTGGATTATCCTGCGGCTGGGCCGACCGCCAGGTGCGAACGCGCACCTAAACATCTCACAGGTGACTGAACCTGGTTTTGGACTCTTTGGTTTTGCTTTTTTGTGTTTGCTGAGTATGAATTAACACCAAGAGACTGTTTATCGTTTATTTTGTGCAAGTGTGAATAAAACACTGTTTATTGCACTTTCTGGACTTCTTGTTTTGCCTCTGTACTGCACCCGCACTGCTATCTACCAGAGCGACTCCCCACAATATATATACACACACCGGTATATATATATTAACACCAAAAAAATAAAAGCAGCACAGTTGAAAAAAATTAAAATAAGGGTGCAACTCCTCAGGGAAGGTGGACTATCGTTCCACTGCGTATTATATCCAAAAAGGATAGGCTGAAACGTTGCCTGGGAATAAATTGGGTCATCACCCTTCACCTGCATTGGAGTGCTGCCTCATTTTTTGTATATATATATATATACATGAATTATGAATAATAATCAGCTATATCTGGATAAAGTTAACGATTGTCATGCACATTGATATATAAATGAAATTGGACATTATTTTCTTTTTTATCAAAAATCATGCAAGTAAGCCATTTTTCTAATCATGTGCATTAATTCAAGGATGAAATTGGCATAGTTATATCATAATGTTTACATATTAATATAAGTTTATTTATGCAATAATGATCACGTATGAAGTGAAATAGAAATATGCAACATTACTGTGCGGCGATGATAGTCGTTGGATTTTCTTAAAGGGGTAGCATTTTATTTTAGGACATATGTATGAACAGAGGAACGGTGTATCCCTGTCTGTCTATAGCCCTCCACTACATACTGGGCCAGACTGGCAGACACAATACGACTGGTGTAGGGTTTTTTATTCTACGTTTTTTTTCTATATTTTAATATTTTTATTTGTTTATGTATATTAGATGGAATAAATATCTATTTTCTGGTATACGTCTGTTCTCGGGTTCATTTCCTGGTGATTGAGTGCCTGTTAGTCTATTTCTGTAGTAATAGAAGTATTCTAAGGGGCATTCTGATAACACCTAATTCTAGAGGCCAATGCGGGAGAGCCACTATACATACTCATTACAACCTAAAACTGCAGATTAACAAGTGCATTAGGTCTTGGGTGATTGGTGGAGATGACTGCCGATGATAAACATACTTTGGACAGCTTCAGACATCACTGTGAGGACAGAGATAATCGTAGTTTGGTGGATTTAAACTAACGAGAAGTTGTAACATATATGTATAATGATGGATAGATGCTACTGGGTTGACGGTTCTTGGTAGATGGTTAACCATCTTTTGGTATCAGTTTCCCACTCAGCACAATCCCGAATTTATCTCTCAGTACACTTAGAATCTCCTCATCATTGAGTTCTTGGGTGGTCTTCACTTTTTCACCTCCCTTGGTGTACTCGGTGCTGATCAGCCGGTGCCCCATGTATGTCAGTCTTCCGTGGGGGAGCTGTAGGGTGCAGAAGGATTTGCAGACAAAAAAAGAGTTTGGTTCAGTTTGAAGATTCTCACACATATCCCGGAAATCCTCATATATTCTCTCCTCGAGGGTGAACTTGAAGAGACTCCTCCAGACTTCCTCTTCCTTCCTCTCCATGTACCACTCATCTCCTTCTACCCGTAACCGATACACACCGCTGTCCTGCTCCTCTTCCCATCCGTCCTCCAAAGGAAATGGCTCAAAGATCCCTTCACCAAAACCAACATCACAAAGCCATCTCCTTCCCTCAAGTTCCACCATTAGCAACATGTGTGAAAGTGGAGGTGTATAATCACCACTCACTTTATCCCTCACTCTGCCCGATATGATCCGTGGCTGGTACCCCAATTGTTGCAAGACCCAAAAAAAAAGACCATTGTTCTCAAAACAAAAGCCTCCACGTTTTCTCAGGACAATCTTCTCATATATCCAGCAAATGTCTAGATGGATTTTTTCCCCACTGTGAATACTAAGGCTTTCAAAGGGGATAGAGAGCAAGTGGTGGCGATGTAAAGCCCGTAACCCAGGAAGGGACGGTTGCACTGAAGGTTCTACGAATTCTGGAAGGCCAACCCTCTGGAGATAGGTGTTCAGATCTGGCATGGAAGAGCAGTCCTACAAGAGAAATATAATTGATTAGTGAAGTGTCATCCACATCTATCAGTGAACCAAAATATCAAAGTATTCATGGATTTGGTGTCCATGAATACATTGTACGTAGCTACTTTAAATACCCATGGCTCATAAAGCCGGTCAGGCTATGAGAGGACATGCTGGTAGGTCGAAAATACAATTAAATAATGGATTTTTAGTAACAGGTAACAAATTCTGAACCTTACTGATTGAAGATGGTTTTGGATCACAATATTTTCATCCTTCGGTATCAGTTTTCCATTCAGAACAATTCCAAATTTATCGTTGAGTAAACTTGGGATCTCTTCCTCAGTGAGTTCTTGGGTGGTCTTCACACTTCCACCTCCCTTGGTGTACTGGGTGCTGATCAGACGGTGTCCCATGTACGTCAGCCTTGCATTTGGGAGCTGAAGGGAACAGAAGGACTTCTGAACAAATACAGAACTGGGCGAAGTCTGGTGATATTCACACATCTCCTGGAAATCTTCAAATTTCTTCTCCTCGAGGGTGAACTTAAATAGACTCCTCCAGACTTCCTCTTCCTTCCTCTCCATAAACCACTCATCTCCTTCTACCCGTAACCGATACACACCGCTGTCCTGCTCCTCTTCCCATCCGGCCTCCAGTGGAAATGGCTCAACAATCCCTTCACCATAACCGACATCACAAAGCCATCTCCTTCCTTCCAGATCTACCGTCAATATCAGATGTTCAAATGGTGGACCATAAATGCCAGTGAATATGTTCTTCACTTTGGCTGACAGCACCTGTGTTTTGTAGCCCAGTTGTTGCAGCACCCATAGGAACAGTCCATTGTTCTCATAACAGAAACCGCCTCGTCTCCTAACAACTATTTTATTATAGATCCATGGAATATCCAAGATAATTTTTTCCCCGCTATGTATGCTGAGACTTCCCGTGGGCACAGAGTGCACATGGTGGCGGTGTAATTCACGTAATGCAGAGATCGAAGGAGGTGCAGTATCTGTCAAATTCACCCTCTGGAGATAGGCCTTTATGTCCATTGTATGGCAGGTAACCTGTAAGACAATATATTCCAAGACTTATTACAATCGATGACAATAAGTATTATCTTAACCCCTTCACGCCAGATGACGTACATGTACGTCATGTCTGGACGTGACTTAAAGCCCAGAGAAGTACATGTACGTCACGTGCATGCTTCAGACATGTGCGGGATGGCCATCGGGTCCCTGCGCTGCTGTGGCGGGGACCAGGTGGGTGAAAAGGCAGCCCAATGCCTTGCACGGCATCGGGACCTGCCTTCTACGTGTGCCCAGGAGATCCAGCCTCAGGCCCGTCTTCTAGGCAACCTGTTAGTGTACTGCTCAGTACAGGAACAGGCCATCCATTACAATACATAAGTATTGTAATGCATTACAGAGGGGATCAGACCCCCAAAAGTCAGAAAAAAAGTAAAGAAAAAGTGTTTTTAATAAAAAAAATAGTTTCAAGTAAAAAAAAGAAAAAAACGCCCCTTTCCCTTGATTTTATAATAACAAAAAGAAGAAAAAAAAAGAAAAAACACAGATGTTATGTATCGCCGCGTCCGCAAAGACCGGCTCCATAAATATATCACATGATCCTCCCTGTCAGATAAACACCATAAAAAAATAAAAACTGTGTAGAAAAAAGCCATTTTTGTCACCTTACATCACAAAAAGTGCAACACCAAGCGATCAAAAAGGCGTATGTCCCACAAAATGATACCAATAAAACGGTCACCTCATCCCGCAAAAAAACTATAGCTCTCAGAACATGGAGACACTAAAACATCATGTTTCAAATATGCTATTATTGTGTTAAAGTGAAATAAATAAATAAAAAGTATACATATTAAAGTATCACATGACCTAACCCCTCAGGTGAACACCATAAAAAATAAAAACTGTATAAAAAAAAAGCTATTTTTGTCACCTTACATCACAAAGAGTGCGACACCAAGCGATCAAAAAGGCGTATGCCTTCCAAAATAGTGCCAATAGTACTCAATCACCCAAAAAATAAAAAAAACTCTAAAAATGTCTCTCAGACTATGGAGACATTGTGTTCATAAGAACCTGCTCTATAAAAATATCACATGATCTAACCCCTTAGGTGAACACCTTAAAAAAAAGATAAAAAACGGTTTAAAAAAAATTTTTTGGTCACCTTACATCACAAAAAGTGTAATAGCAAGTGATCAAAAAGTCATACGCACCCTAAAATAGTACCAATCAAACCATCATCTCATTCCACAAAAAATGAGATTCTACCTTAGATAATTGCCCAGAAAACAAAGAAACTAAAAATATGGAGACACTTAAACAAATTTTTGTTTCAAAAATGCTGTTATAGCATCAGGGGGGCTTCAAATGGGACATGGGGTCAAAAAAACATGGGGTCAATACTGCTCCTATGTACAAGAATATAACTACTATAATACTGCTCCTATGTACAAGAATATAACTACTATAATACTGCCTCCTATGTACAAGAATATAACTACTATAATACTGCTCCTGTGTACAAGAATATAAGTACTATAATACTGCTCCTATGTACAAGAATATAACTACTATAATACTGCCTCCTATGTACAAGAATATAACTACTATAATACTGCCTCCTATGTACAAGAATATAACTACTATAATACTGCCTCCTATGTACAAGAATATAACTACTATAATACTGCTCCTATGTACAAGAATATAACTACTATAATACTGCTCCTATGTACAAGAATATAACTACTATAATACTGCTCCTATGTACAAGAATATAACTACTATAATACTGCTCCTATGTACAAGAATATATCTACTATAATACTGCTCCTATGTACAAGAATATAATCTACTATAATACTGCTCCTATGTACAAGAATATAACTACTATAATACTGCTCCTATGTACAAGAATATAACTACTATAATACTGCTCCTGATGTACAAGAATATAACTACTATAATACTGCTCCTATGTACAAGAATATAACTACTATAATACTGCTCCTATGTACAAGAATATAACTACTATAATACTGCCTCCTATGTACAAGAATATAACTACTATAATACTGCCTCCTATGTACAAGAATATAACTACTATAATACTGCTCCTATGTACAAGAATATAACTACTATAATACTGCTCCTATGTACAAGAATATAACTACTATAATACTGCCTCCTATGTACAAGAATATAACTACTATAATACTGCCTCCTATGTACAAGAATATAACTACTATAATACTGCTCCTATGTACAAGAATATAACTACTATAATACTGCTCCTATGTACAAGAATATAACTACTATAATACTGCCTCCTATGTACAAGAATATAACTACTATAATACTGCCTCTTATGTACAAGAATATAACTACTATAATCCTGCTCCTATGTACAAGAATATAACTGCTATAATACTGCCTCCTATGTACAAGAATATAACTACTATAATACTGCTCCTATGTACAAGAATATAACTACTATAATACTGGCTCCTATGTACAAGAATATAACTACTATAATACTGCCTCCTATGTACAAGAATATAACTACTATAATACTGCTCCTATGTACAAGAATATAACTACTATAATACTGCTCCTATGTACAAGAATATAACTACTATAATACTGCTCCTATGTACAAGAATATAACTACTATAATACTGCTCCTATGTACAAGAATATAACTACTATAATACTGCCTCCTATGTACAAGAATATAACTACTATAATACTGCTCCTATGTACAAGAATATAACTACTATAATACTGCCTCCTATGTACAAGAATATAACTACTATAATACTGCCTCCTATGTACAAGAATATAACTACTATAATACTGCTCCTATGTACAAGAATATAACTACTATAATACTGCTCCTATGTACAAGAATATAACTACTATAATACTGCTCCTATGTACAAGAATATAACTACTATAATACTGCTCCTATGTACAAGAATATAACTACTATAATACTGCCTCCTATGTACAAGAATATAACTACTATAATACTGCTCCTATGTACAAGAATATAACTACTATAATACTGCTCCTATGTACAAGAATATAACTACTATAATACTGCTCCCTATGTACAAGAATATAACTACTATAATACTGCTCCTATGTACAAGAATATAACTACTATAATACTGCTTCTATGTACAAGAATATAACTACTATAATACTGCTCCTATGTATAAGAATATAACTACTATAATACTGCTCCTATGTACAGGAATATAACTACTATAATACTGCTCCTATGTATAAGAATATATCTGCTATAATACTACTTTAATATCTTCTTTGTATTATATTTCGCTATGACATTTATCAGAGTGAAAGTTGCTGACATTTATGATCTGTTCTCTGATGCACCGCGTGTGGCTCAGCTCTGCTACATTAAGTCATATATGGCATAGCAGAGTTTACTTGAGCTAAGTGTGCACGGAATCTTCCTATGTTTCAGGTCACCCACCTTTAAACTTCTTCAGGACTTCAGGGAGTGCTTGTGTGAGACTTGTGAGTTGCAGATAACTTCCTAGGGCTTGCTGACGTCACTGAGGGTGGGCACTGTCAACTTACTTCACTTAAAGGGGAAGTGCACATAAATATGATATCAAGACAGATCATTGTTTCTGAGCGGAGTCATCATTTGTGAAATCTATAATCTCACGTCACCACTGAAAGCGGGGCACTGATGTATCTGTCACGGTTATTAAGAGCACTGATGTTTCTGGCTCTCTTATTGCGGTAGTGATGTGGCTGGTTATGTAGGAGGTTTATGTCTTTCTTTGTTAGGGGGCACTGTTGTATTGGTTGGTTCTGTTTAGGGGCAATCATGTGTAGTTTGACTCTTTTAGAGGGCACCCTTGTGTTGTTTGGCTCCATTAGGGGGGCACTGATGTGTGGTTTGGCTCTGTTAGGGGGCACTGATGTGTTTGGCTCTGTTAGGGGGCACTGATGTGTGGTTTTGTTCTGTTAGGGGGGCACTGATGTGTTGTCTGGCTCCATTAGGGGGGCACTGATGTGTTTGCCTCTGTCAAGGGGGCACTGATGTGTTTGGCTCTGTTAGGGGGGCACTGATGTGTTTGCCTCTGTCAAGGGGGCACTGATGTGTTTGGCTCTGTTAGGGGGCACTGATGTGTGGTTTGGCTCCATTAGGGGGGCACTGATGTGTGGTTTGGCTCCATTAGGGGGGCACTGATGTGTGGTTTGGCTCTATTAGGGGGGCACTGATGTGTTTGGCTCCATTAGGGGGGTACTGATGTGTTTGGCCCCATTAGGGGGGTACTGATGTGTTTGGCTCCATTAGGGAGGCACTGATGTGTTTGGCCCCATTAGGGGGGTACTGATGTGTTTGGCTGCCATTAGGGGGGTACTGATGTGTTTGGCTGCTCCATTAGGGGGGTACTGATGTGTTTGGCTCCATTAGGGGGGTACTGATGTGTTTGGCTCCATTAGGGGAGTACTGATGTGTTTGGCTCCATTAGGGGGCACTGATGTGTTTGGCTCTGTTAGGGGGCACTGATGTGTGGTTTTGCTCTGTTTGGGGGCACTGATGTGTGGTTTAGCTCTGTTTGGGGGCACTGATGTGTGGTTTAGCTCTGTTTGGGGGCACTGATGTGTGGTTTAGCTCTGTTTGGGGGCCTCTTATATGTCCCCATTGCTGATGTGATTGGAGGATCAGACTGGTGGACAGTGTCAGAGCTCAGGACATACAGCAGGTGATGCGTCCTACTCTGCTCCCTACAGCCTCATGGCCACCTGTAGGGATTAGGGACAATCCGATCGTCCCCTGCCCATTGAAGGGGTGGCTCTGTGTTCTGTATTTGCATCATTTACTCTCATTGTGTTCAAAGACACGAAGGACCAACCACTCCACAAGACTGCCCCGACACAATTAATGGAGGAAATCGGTGCACAGTACATCTTATTTGGCACAACTTAAATGTGTTGCCCATTTACAAATAGGGTTATGGTCTTCACCAGAAAATGATAGACCAGTAAGCTTAGCATCCATAGTGGGGAAAATGTTTGAGGGCCTTCTACAGGACGACATACAGGATTATGTAACTGTCAATAATATCATAGGTGATAACCAACATGGTTTTACTAAGGACAGAAGCTCTCAGACTAACCAGCCTGGACAGAGGGGCGGCTGTGGATATAGTGAGGTAAGTAGAAGCCTGGACAGATGGGCGTTTGTGGATGTAGTGAGGTAAGTAGAAGCCTGGACAGAGGGGTGGCTGTGGATGTAGTGAGGTGAGTAGAAGCCTGGACAGAGGGGCGGCTGTGGATGTAGTGAGGTAAGTAGAAGCCTGGACAGAGGGGCAACTGTGGATGTAGTGAGCGGAGTAGAAGCCTGGACAGAGGGGCGGCTGTGGATGTAGTGAGGTAAGTAGAAGCCTGGACAGAGGGCGGCTGTGGATGTAGTGAGGTGAGTAGAAGCCTGGACAGAGGGGCGGCTGTGGATGTAGTAAGGTAAGTAGAAGCCTGGACAGATGGGCGTTTGTGGATGTAGTGAGGTAAGTAGAAGCCTGGACACATGGGCGTTTGTGGATGTAGTGAGGTAAGTAGAAGCCTGGACAGAGGGCGGCTGTGGATGTAGTGAGGGGAGTAGAAGGCTGGACAGAGGAGCGGCTGCGGATGTTGTGAGGTAAGTAGAAGCCTGGACAGATGGGCGTTTGTGGATGTAGTGAGGTAAGTAGAAGCCTGGACTGAGGGGCTGCTGTGGATGTAGTGAGGTGAGCAGAAGCCTGGATAGAGGGGCGGCTGTGGATGTAGTGAGGTAAGTAGAAGCCTGGACAGAGGGGCGGCTGTGGATGTAGTGAGGTGAGTAGAAGCCTGGACAGAGGGGCGGCTGTGGATGTAGTGAGGTAAGTAGAAGCCTGGACAGAGGGGCGGCTGTGGATGTAGTGAGGTGAGAGAAGCCTGGACAGAGGGCGGCTGTGGATGTAGTGAGGTAAGTAGAGCCTGGACAGAGGGCGGCTGTGGATGTAGTGAGGTGAGTAGAAGCCTGGACAGAGGGGCGGCTGTGGATGTAGTGAGGTAAGTAGAAGCCTGGACAGAGGGGCGGCTGTGGATGTAGTGAGGTAAGTAGAAGCCTGGACAGAGGGGCGGCTGTGGATGTAGTGAGGTAAGTAGAAGCCTGGAAAGAGGGGCGGCTGTGGATGTAGTGAGGTAAGTAGAAGCCTGGACAGAGGGGCGGCTGTGGATGTAGTGAGGTGAGTAGAAGCCTGGACAGAGGGGCGGCTGTGGATGTAGTGAGGTAAGTAGAAGCCTGGACAGAGGGGCGGCTGTGGATGTAGTGAGGTGAGTAGAATCCTGGACAGAGGGGGGCTGTGGATGTAGTGAGGTAAGTAGAAGCCTGGACAGAGGGCGGCTGTGGATGTAGTGAGGTGAGTAGAAGCCTGGACAGAGGGGCGGCTGTGGATGTAGTGAGGTAAGTAGAAGCCTGGAAAGAGGGGCGGCTGTGGATGTAGTGAGGTGAGTAGAAGCCTGGACAGAGGGGCGGCTGTGGATATAGTGAGGTAAGTAGAAGCCTGGACAGAGGGGCGGCTGTGGATGTAGTGAGGTAAGTAGAAGCCTGGACAGAGGGGTGGCTGTGGATGTAGTGAGGTAAGTAGAAGCCTGGAAAGAGGGGCGGCTGTGGATGTAGTGAGGTAAGTAGAAGCCTGGACAGAGGGGTGGCTGTGGATATTGTCTTTTTGGACCTTGCAAGAGCGTTTGATTCAGTTTCACACGGATGACTAATGGGTAAATTGAGGTTTATTGGTTTAGAAAATATAATTTGGATCACATCCAAAGAGTTGTTGTCAACTATTCCTACTGAATGGTCCCCGGTTATAAGTGGTGACCCCAAGGTTCTGTGGTGGTCTGCTATTATTTAACGTATTCATTAATAACATATTAAGGATGGGAGTAGTAGTGCGGTTTCTAATTTTGAAGATGACACCAATCTTTGTAGTACGGTCCGGTCTATGGAAGAGGTTAATTAGTTACAAGCTGACTTGGACAAACTTACTGTTTGGGCCTAAACATGGTAAATGAGGTTCAATATAGATAAATGTAAAGTTCTGCACCTCGGGGCTAATAATCTGCATGCAGCATATGTCCCAAGGGAGTAACACTGGGAGAGTCACTGGTTGAGAAGGATCTGGGTGTATTAGTAAACCATAGACTAAACAACAACATAATGTCAATCAGCTGCCTCTAAAGCCAACAGAATTTTCTCTTGTATTAAAAGAGGTCTCGAATCGCGGGACAGGGATGTAATATTTCCACTATACAAAGCATCGGTGTAATCTGACCTGGAACACGCCGTTCAGTTCTGGGCAGCAGTCCATAAAAAGGATGCCCTGGAGCTGGAAAAAGTGCAAAGGAGAGCGACTAAACTGATAAAGGGCCTGGAAGATGATTAACCTGTACAAATATATAAACGGACCATACAAAAGATATTGAGTGAAGCTATTCTGTGTTAAACCCCCTTAAAAAACAAGGGGTAACTTCCTACGCCTGGAGGAAAAAAGATTCAGTCATAAGAGGCGAGAAGCATTCTTTACAGCAAGGGCGGTGAATCTCTGGAGGAGCCGCTCACAGCAAAAACAGAAGATGCTTCAGAGAAGGTTCGATTACTGTTTTCATTGAGGCTTCTGACAATGTAGAGAAATCATCTTCTACACACCCTTTCACTTTGACCCAACCCCTTATTAAAAGGTAGATGGACATTGATTCAGGGATTGTTCCAAGGATCAATATAGCAGGATCACAGGTTGGACCTGATGGACTTTTGTCTTTTTCCAACCTTAACAACTACAGTATGGAACTATGACATACTGAACATCCTTGCACGAGCTCACCGCTATCTCACGTCCACACTAGTAATCTGCCAAAAAAATAAATAAATTGTGCAAATCAATAATAAATTTGACACAACCATCATTAGTTTGCTCCGTCCTTTATTTCCCTTTTGTGTCACATAAGAACAAGATGGGTGACTGGTATATATAGTGTAACATTCACAGACGGTTAGAAATACACACACCAAAAACTGGAACGACTCAGTAATTAGGCCTGATGAGTGTGCCACCGAGCAGCTTTCACCTCGCCCGATGCTCCACACAGAAGCCGCAAGAAAAGAGAAGGCAAGGTCCAGAGCTCTGTCTTCCAAACTGACATTCAAATCGCCCTGTGTAACACGTTTCGGAAGAAGTCTGCCTCCTTCATCAGGTACCTTCAGATAACTTCCCCCGAAACGCGTTATACATGCCGATTTTATTTAATTTTTAATAAATGTCAGTTTCGAAGACAGAGCTCTGGATCTTGGCTTCTTTTTTCTTTGGATTGGTGTAACATACTTGTCGGATAACTCCCTCAGGCAGCACTTGGTGCAGATTCTGTTAATCTGCAACTTTTTATCTCAGGACTTCGCTCTAATGGTCTCCACACCGGGATTATCCAGTTCTTCTACCAGTATCATCTGAGGACACTGGGACATTAACTGCACCTCATGTACCCGCCAACTGTAATAAACATGTCTATAGGTGCAGGACCGAGTGCAGCTCCTGGAGGAGGCGGCAGCGCTGTCACACACATAGACCACCTCACAGAGGAAGCTGAGATACGGGGAGCTGTTTGTAGGGTTTCCATACTGTAGATCTGCATCAGAAAGGGGACGGCGCGGAGATTTGGTCTCCCTGATCTTGCAGGGGCCGGCTCTTGTATATGTGCACATTCAGCTGCTGAAGGTCAGAGTCCCGTTGTCGCCTCCAGCGGCGGCGCGGCTGTGGAGACAGTAATAGACATTATCAGCTTTGTGCTGTTTATTTTCCGTA
The DNA here is from genome assembly GCA_033119425.1 of Bufotes viridis. NCBI lineage: Eukaryota > Metazoa > Chordata > Amphibia > Anura > Bufonidae > Bufotes > Bufotes viridis. The sequence goes on along the minus strand of CM065595.1, from coordinate 6,168,775 downwards.
GGCTACATGCACACAACAGTTGTTCTTTGCGTCCGCAAATTGTGCATCCGCAAAAGTAAAACATATGTGGCATCCGTTTTATTGTAGGATCCTTTTTTTCCACAGATCCCTTGTAATAAATGACTATCCTTGTCCGCAAATGTGAAAAAAGTAGGACATGCACTTTTTTTTTTTGCTGAAGGGAAACACGGACAACGGACGCCGAACACAAACGGATGAACTATCAGCATATTTTTGCTGACCCATTGAAATGAATGGGTCCCCATCCTATCCACAAAAAAAAAAAAATGCATTCATTTTTACGGTGTTGTAGCCGTATGCGGGCTTGTTTTTTTTGTGGGGCAAGATGTAATTTTTATGTTGGTCCCATGTTCATATATGCAAGCAGTGCTGAGAAAAATGATGTTTTAGTATATGCAAATGAGCCTCTAGGAGCAACGGGGGCATTGCCATTACACTTAGCGGCTCTGATCTCTACAACTGCCGCACCCTCTGCGCTTGGATTGACAGAAGACGTCATCACACCCGGCCCTGTCAATCAAACTGCACCACAGTTGCAAAGAGAGCAGCGCCTCTAGGTGTAATGGCGACGCCCCCATTGCTCCTAGAGGCTCATTTGCATATGTTAAAACATCATTTTTCTCAGCAATGTGGGCACATATGAACATGGGACCAACACAGACGCCTTCAGCTGCCAAGAGCACATACAACAGGTCAGTCAGTGTCATAGGGACAAACCTGCTGACAGATGCCCTTTAACTTTCTGTTATTTTTAAACTGCAGTAAATTTTTTTTTTTTTTATGGATTTCTACCTGGAAACAATCACTAAGCAGGTCAGCTGACCCTGTCGGCTTTACTTTCTCTACCAATTGCGTGACATACTAACGTGCATGAATATGCAGGTCTGATCGCCTTATTAACACATGAATATCATATGCGTATACGTTTTTTTTTTTAACAATCGAACTCTATGGTGAACGAATGCCACTGTATAGCATCCTCTATGGCATTTGTATAACATATACGTTTTTTGTATACGTTAAACGAATGGGAAAAATGCAATGTGAACCCAGCCTAAAAAACAATGTGTAACCATGACAACGATATTACAGATGGGGCTTGGGATCCTGCTTTACCTGAACCAGTAGGAGGCCATTGCTGGATCCTGGTGGACGCCGACTCCTGCACACAAGAGACAGAAGAAAACAGTGGGGTCGAAGCTCACATAACCCTTGGGCCTTGTTCACACAGGTCTACGAACGTGCAACCAAAACCACTGCAATCCTGACAGCGTGCAAGCGGAACGTTACCAACATGGACATGATATGGCGGGATTTATCAAAACAGGTTGCAGTGTTATTTCTCAATAGGCTTCAGAGCAGAAATCTGATTCCTGGGATCTCTCTTCCCACATTTAAAGAAATCTGCCCTATAACATATCACATTCATGATCACTTACCTCTCAGGTACCTCTGCCCCACCACGTGCTGGGCCTTGGGGTAACCCAGGTGGGCGTAGAAGTGGGAGACATGGAAATGGAAGTTTTCATAGCAGATCCAGATATAAAGCAGGCAGAGCAGGGAGCTGGATACGGTCAGGAGCTGCGGGAGAGGGCGGCAGGATTACCCCCATCATACAACATTCATATGTGAACACAGTATATGGGGGCAACCCAACGTGGGAGGTAGAGGTGGCCATCATCCTTCTGCCCTTATACCATAACTGATGCAGACCTCCTCAGGATAGGCCGTTGATATCAGATCGGTGGGGGTCCGACACCCACCGATCAGCTGTTTCAGAGTATCTCTGGTGCAGGAAGTCTCTGCCGGAACCAAAAAGCTCCATCCTTCGTGCAATGGACGGCGCTGGTTAATGCAGCACTGCTCCAGTCCACTTCTCTGTAGCCATAGCTACTCTGGCATAGTTGTGCAGGGTGTCGGACCGCTGACAATCAGATGTTTCCTGAAGAATAGGCTATCAAAAACAAAATCCTGGACAACCCCTCTAAACCTAGAAGTGTACTTTTCCAGACCAACCGTCACATAACAGTCTGGATCTCACATAGTCCACCATCCAGTGGTTGATATGTTGGTTCTTCTGTGTCCCAAACACCTTAACTTTGTCAGCAAAAGAGTAACAGCGGGACATTCCCGGTTAGACCGATCACTTTATACCGTATGAGAGGAGCAGTCTGCTGCAAAAAAGTAGCCGTCCCACCCGGACCACCCCGAAAGGAGATGACTACTACTAGCCACCATCACAAAAAAGTCACAAAACATTAAAAGGAAGGTGTGTGTGTGGGGGCGCTTCCAGGACTGGATCCCCTTGTGTTATGTGACCATCTGTCATGACTTAAGAAGAGCCGGTCACCACCACGGCCAGCGATTGGCTGCAGCGATGTCAATCTAGATGTTGACATCAAGGGAGACCGAGGAGCATTGTAGGCCTGGAAAAGAAGGAGCGGGGAGCCAGTAGGATTTGCCAAAAGTCCCCACATTCTTGCACAACCCCTTTAAGGGTAATCATCCTTAGGATGTTGAACTGGTTCTCCATGGGAAACATATGCAAATTATCTCACGTCAGCCAAATCACAAACATCTCCAAAAGGAAGAGCAAAGCCGAGTCATCCCAGAGCAACGCCTAGTCCTCCTAGAGTAACGCCTAGTCCTACCGGAGCAACGCCTAGTCCTCTCAGCCCTGAGTCATTTCCTTCACTGTAGGTAGAAATTTGATCAGAGGAATTTCTAAAACAGTGAAGACTTGCCAGAAATTGCTTACAGTTGGGGTAGCAGATATGGTGCCCTTGGTAGGACCTGCACCTATCTTCAGAATGGTTTCCACTGCCTCCTATGACTATTCCATAAATGTCTCAGATAGGAATACCCCTGTCTCTTTTACACTTGCGTTGTTAGGATCCAGCGTGCACTTCCGTCGCCGGAAATGCGCGCCGGATCCGTAACAACGCAAGTGACCTGAAAGCATTTGAAGACTGATCAGTCTTCAGTATGCTTTCAGTGTTACTATGGCAGCCAGGACGCTATTAAAGTCCTGGTTGCCATAGTAGTAGTGGGGAGGGGGAAGCAGTATACTTACAGTCCGTGCGGCTCCCGGGGTGATCCATGCGCATGGGGCGCCCTGACGTCACTCTGGAGCGCCCCGGGAGCCGCATGGACTGTAAGTATACTGCTCCCCCCCTCCCCACTACACTTTACCATGGCAGCCGGGACTTTAGCGTCCTGGCTGCCATGGTAACCATTCAGAAAAAGCTAAATGTCGGATCCGGCGATACGCTAAAACAACGTTTAGCTTAAGGCCAGATCCGGATTAATGCCTTTCAATGGACATTAATTCCGGATCCGTTCTTGCGGCAAGTGTTCAGGATTTTTGGCCGGAGCAAAAAGTGCAGCATGCTGCGGTATTTTCTCCGGCCAAACAACATTCCAGTCCTGAACTGAAGACATCCTGATGCATCCTGAACGGATTTCTCTCCATTCAGAATGCACGGGGATGATCCTGATCAGGATTTTTCTGGCATAGAGCCCCGACGACAGAACTCTATGCCGGAAAACAAAAACGCCAGTGTGAAAGAGCCCTAAGAAAACCATGATCCAAATCATCCTAGATGGAGGGGTGCATGATGAGATCTTCTGCCCACAATCAGGGTGCTCATGGATGGCCAGGCATCTGATCAGCTGGCACCTAGTTCAGCCCTCGGGGATCAGGACCGATAACGAGTCACCGTAATGACAAAGAATTTCTACACCAGCATCCGACTAAAACCAAGTACTAAAATGGAACCGAAAACTGAGCCGGTCACAGATTCTGATTTATCCAAACTAGGAATTTTCAATTCCTGTACAAAATAATAATCTGAAGTTGTACAGTTAACCCCCCATGGCGCGGCTCACCTCCCACCGCTGCCACTTCATGCTCTCCTTCTTCACCGGTCTGGTCGCCATCTCGCACTGGTCTCTCCTTCGCCTCATCGTGTATGACCTCTCAGAGGGTAAGCACCTCCATTTATAGCCCCTGGTCTTCTATTATATCCCAGTGCGGTGTAGAGATAAGGGGCCTGTGTGCGTGCGATTAGCGCCATCAATCAACTGCTGCAGTAGAGGGAGATGGAGGCATCTTAACCCATTCACGGCACCATAATGTGCAATAAACGTAATCCATGCATTTATGCTCAAAATGGAAAAATAAACCGCCGTGATGTCAACTGTGATACGAGATTATCCTGCTGCCGATTAATAGTTTAATAGAGACAGACATAAATGGCAAACAACTGTAAAATAAAAGGAGAAAACACAGAAAGTTCGGATACTTAGCAGGTGCGTGTAAAAGTCCTTTCCTCCCAGGAGATTTGGGCAGAAAACTGGTAACTTTGTGACACCCAAATATCCAGGGATTACAGTTTTATGTCTTTCCTCCAGGGGCAGGCCTGAGGGGGATTCTCCTTCCCAACACAAACTAAAGGGTTAATGATATCAAGATGATAGTGTGGTGTCCCAAAATATTATCACATTGCTTTACTAAAAAAAGGACCCTTAAAATTAATACTTTATTAAATTCACATTAAAAAAGAAGAAGTCAATTGTTTATATATCTCCAGAGCCTAAAATAGGCTGGCACCAGTAGGTACAAGATACCCGATGAGACAAAATAACAAAAACAACAACAAAACAGACCAAACTAGCAGGGACCTTAATGATGTAAATCAGGCTGATGAAGCAGGTTACCGGTAAACCAGGGGGAGAAGCTGTCCCTACAGAGACCCTAGCCTACCCTCAGCCCGGGGACAAACGCAACACATCCAGGACGCTTGGAAGATGAGATCCTCATTTTAAGAAGATGAAGGCGAGTTGATATGCGCTAGATTTTGGGGACATCCGATCCCTTCTGAACCAGTTATGAGGGATGACAAATTATTGTTCATGCTCTGGTTAGGAATCCCCCATGCTGAGAAAAAGGAGCCGGACAGTCTACAGCTCCCTGTCCAGAGTGGGACCAGCAAACACCTCCATGACACCTAACCCCCGTGGAGCAGTTTGCTGCTTTCACAGGTATGAGGCAGACATCATGGCTCTGCCTTAGTCCAATTCACAATGGCCTGGCAGCACCAATACATAAACACATACACTGTATATACATGGGAATCACACTGGACTAGGTTGCTCTACGACATATACCCATAAAACATATAATATCACAGCAAACATTATAACTAGAGATGAGCGAACTTTAAAAAAAAGTCCGGTGTTCGGCGTTCGGGTTGTGGTAAGTCACGCATCCCGTTATGGATTCCACTATAGCGGCATATGGAATCCATAAGGGGCGGCTGCCACCAACCTGAACTGTTGAACAGCCGAAGGTCACTGTCATGTGATCAGTGCAGGGGGCTGGATTTGATCCCGTGCTGAGCCACGCCCCCTGCACTGATCACATGACGGTGACGTCACCCCAGGTCCTTTCGGCTGTTCAACAGTTCGGGTTGGTGGAAGCCGCCCCTTATGGATTCCATATGCCGCGATAGTGGAATCCATAACGGGATGCGTGACTTACCACAACCTGAACGCCGAACAACGGACTTTTTTTTAAAGTTCGCTCATCTCTAATTATAACTAGGAATAAGGTAGGGGGTAAAAAATACCCAGTAGTGGGGGTGGCCCCATCATCCCAGCTATAACAAATTTCAACTGCGACCGATATATTACCCACTCAGTGAGATATCGGGGTTGGCTGACTACAGGAAGCATGAGAAATCAATGTTCTCATGGAGACCAGAGGGAGCAGTAGTATTTAGTACATATATCCACCTGGACTCCTTTTGTTTTAGAATTTTGTCGAAGTCACGTCCCCTGATGGAGTGTTTAATGGTCTCAATCATGGAGAATCGCAGTGTCTTAACATTACCTCCATGGTGGAGTATTACATGCCTTGAGAGCGGTTTGTTGCGTTTGTTGCGAATATCCCCAACACGCTCCAAGATCATTGCCCACATATTTCATTCTAGATTCACATTGAGCCAGGTAGACTTTGCTTTGTAAAAGTACGCGCTTGGGCACTATTTGAGAAAGTGTCACCCACCGCAATAAAGGGGCGTGCCCTCCACCTTCCGCATCTATAAGTGCCTAGTCTCCTGTCCAGCAGCCATGTATTTCTGGTGGGGGCTTCAAAATGACTATGGATCAATGTGTCACCTATGGACCTTTGAGCTACAATCTGTGTCAGAAATGCGCCTAACATTGACTGATTTCTATATAATAAATGACCCCCTAATTGTATTATTATTCGGGGGTCGGGCTAATATCTTTATACTATATAGATTCTAGTGTATTATACTGTGCCCTGTATTTCCCAGTAGGAAAATAATCCTTGGGAAACACAGTCCTTGTCCTTGACCACCAGGACCCAGTAGCGCTCTGTCAGTACATGGCGGCCTCCCCTCTCCCGCTGCTCCGCTGTGTACTGGTGCTTATTCTGACACTAGGGCTGGGTTCACATCCTATTTTTGCCATTTATTTAATGTATACCAAAAATGCATGCATTCACACATGCCTCAGACTGATGCCGTACAGTGGAGTCCGTTTACTATAAAGTTCCATGATAGAAAAAAAATGTACGTTAACGTACGCGTTTTTTTACTGGACTCTGCAGGATACAAAAACGTGGAGTGCTGCACATTTGTATACATCAAACAGATAGAAAATAACATTTTTCTAGGCTCCAGCAGGGCACATTTTTGAGAGTTTCCCTTTAAGACGCATAAAAATGGCCCCTGATTAAAATACATATTTTTTGTGGGAATTATTGCCATTGATCCCCCTCTGGTATGTCACTGTTGTGGGGCTATTTGTGCACTTCTAGTAAGTATTTTGTGGCTCCAAATATGACCTGAAGGTTTTTCTGGTTCGCCTGCCATTAAAGTGGATGGGGTCTGCCGCGAAGTTGCGGTTTGCAAACATTTGATCGCGTTCGCGCGATCACGTTCGCCAATCTTCCCGCCCGAAGTTCGTCCATCACTACTGCCCATCCCAGATACTATCGGTCGGCCCCTGAGGCGATCAATTCCTTTATCAGAAATAGTATCTATTGCTGCACTGACACAAACAAAATGACGTTTTTTTGGCGGTTGATAATGTCACAAGTAAGGGGAGGGGATAAACACCAGAATGACTGATGCCCCTGATGAAGCTTATGCGGCGAAACCCGGGTCGGGTGTTTTATCCTTGAGAACTTTTTATACAATGTCTGAACCTGTTGTACCATTGTGAGTATAATACATTGCATTTGTACTGATTGACAAGAAGGCTCTTCACTATTGCGGCTATTCTTTGGTTTCGGACAGAGGGAAGCGAGAGGATTGTCTTGCAGCCCGCTACCACCTAGGTGCTTACCTGCGCTGTTGGAGTATCGGAAGGATCTTTTCGGTGGTGTTTGCTACATCTATTTGGAGCAGCGTTGTCCAAGCTACAATAAGACTGATTCGTGTGAACTTACCCACTTCATTTTCAGACCTGCGACGCAAAAAGGCAACGTACTAGAGACAGATTTCATTTTTCTTCTAGAATGACAACAGAAGGAAAATGATCAGGAACTAGGCCTCAAGGCAAAGGAAAGGGAACGGGAGTCCACCTAGGAAACCCTAGACTTAACCCTGACTCTTGTCAGTATGAACAGACCCTGAAGGTGAGAATATTCATACACCAGAAGCTTAGGCCCTAGTAACCCTAAAAATCCCTAGGAGTAGTGACAAGTTCTGAGACTACAGGTTCCTTCCCAGATGAACGAACCAACGTCTCCCTGAGGCCTAGTAAAGAACGAGCAATAGCGAACAGATACCCATAGAGCCTCCTTTCACATCGTTAAAACTAAAGTCCAGAGCCACCCCTACCTTTTCTCAATTTAAAGAAATTGATACCTTTGTAAATCTGGTTACCCAAGATATAAAATCTCTAAAATTGAGAAAGGATTATATAAAATCGAATCTTAGTCCATCGAAATGCGAAGCCCTAGAAGAGATACGCAGAAATCATACTATTGTCATTAAACACAGTGACAAGGGGAGCAACATTGTAATTCTGGACAAGGAGGACTATGAGGATATGGCTCTGAGACTCCTAAAAGATCAGGAAACGTATCAGACTCTGTATAGTCACCCTAATTAGGGATAAGAATAATACATAGTATACTACATTTACTTATGAGTTGCCAGGGTATAATCTACCAAGTCCGAAAATATGCGCAAAAGGGCTAAGGTGAAGGAAACTAAGTCCTGTGCCCTGCGCTACGAAGAGATAAAAGTGAAGAATGTTTCTGAGTTCTAAAACATGTGTAAAAGAAAGGGAAATGTTGGGAATACTTCTAAGTCTAAAACATGCGCACAAGGAAACTCTAAAAAATAACTAAGTATCTAGTCTTGCGCGATGCCTCTATGGTTTGCTACCACAGAAACTAAATTGGCCGTGCAGGCGCTGGAAGGAGGGAGGTAAGAGGTCACTGCAAAGCACGCCAACTAGGTGCTGTTAGATGACATTATACATCAGGATTGGTATAGATTAATGTCCGGAGGACAGGACGGATCTGTATAGGCTTTATAGTGAGAGATGGTATCACCGCCCCCCTGTAAATAGCGGTAAAAAGATTCGCTCTGGTTAGCAGCTCCTAACCCCTGAAGATGCCGCGTATTCGGCGAAATATGTCGGAGGAGCTTTTACTTTAACTTTAATTCAAACAGCTATGCACCTAGTAGGCTGAGGGATCGCAGGGACGTGCTGCAGGCGCCCCCTTAATACCGATCCAGGCAGGATTACCTTGAGATTTAGATAGAGATAGAAGGATTGTAGTCTTATGTAGCAGAGCAGGGAGATTTAGATCGCCAGGAGTGACATTATAGCAGGCATCAAAGCCGCAAAAGAAACATTTTACTTGGGCATCCTTACAGGTTTCCTTCCTTCTCCCCTTTCTCCCTTCCCTCCCTCTCTTTCTAAATCCCGCTTCCCTTCAGAATTTATAGTAGGAGGAAAATAAACTTTTATTATCAGCTTTCTGTTTCAGATAAAAGTATACAAGATGTTTTTCTTAGTTTTCTTTGCTTTTTTTTATGTACACCACAATTTGTAGTGTCTTTCCTATAATTCATATTATGTCCAATTATATTCGAATGTATATCACATTTACCCACTTTACAGTTTTGAGTGAAGTATGTTAACTCCGTTTGTTCTGTTCATGCATAAATCCTTTACACATTAAAATGAATAATATTGAAATAAAATTTCAAAAAATCTTCCAAAAAATAAACATAATTTACAAAAGAAACATAGTAACATTTCAGTTATGTAGCTCTCCCCTAGCTGGCTGCAATCTCAGTGAGAGAAAAACAATCCTGTCTAGTGGAGGGGTATAAATCAAATACCCTCACTATATACTATATACTATATACTATATACAATACAATGCACGACTAGATGCAGGTTAATACTTGTAACTCACTAGAGCACTTTTTGGTTCATATTTTATTAAGAGAAAAAAATAAAGGTTATCTTGTAAAGAGTTAAACTTGAGGCCAAAAGCAGAATTTTGATAGCCTTCGGCTATTGGAACCATTGTTTTGAATTAAATTATTCTGGGCCATAGGGGTCTTTTTTAATTTAAATAGTCTGTATAGTAATATGTACATCTTCCTACTGAGCTGCCCGCACATGCTCCGTTCCATCCTTCAGCTGCAACCAGCGGTATCTACTGTTAGCAGCTGTTACAGTTACAGGAAGAGAGCTGCAGCAGAAAAGACACATCCCCTCAGCCGTGATAAGGAGATAGCTGCAGCAGAAAAGACACATCCCCTGAGCTGTGATAGGGAGAGAGCTGCAGCAGAAAAGACACATCCCCTGATCTGTGATAGGGAGAAAGCTGCAGCAGAAAAGACACATCCCCTGAGCTGTGATAGGGAGAGAGCTGCAGCAGAAAAGACACATCCCCTCAGCCGTGATAAGGAGATAGCTGCAGCAGAAAAGACACATCCCCTGAGCTGTGATAGGGAGAGAGCTGCAGCAGAAAAGACACATCCCCTGATCTGTGATAGGGAGAAAGCTGCAGCAGAAAAGACACATCCCCTGAGCTGTGATAGGGAGAGAGCTGCAGCAGAAAAGACACACCCCCTGAGCTGTGATAAGGAGAGAGCTGTAGGAGAAACCCCCGAGCTGTTATAGGGAGAGGCTGAGGCAGAAAAGACACATCCCTGAGCTGTGATAGGGAGAGGCTGCAGCATAAAGGACACATCCCTCAGCCGTGATAGGGAGAGAGCTGCAGCAGAAAGACACATCCCATGAGCTGTGATAGGGAGAGGACTGTAGCAGAAAGGACACCCCGCTCCCTGAGCTGTGATAGGGAGAGAGCTGCAGCAGAAAGACCCTGCCCCTGAGGCTGTGATAGGGAGAGAGCTGCAGCAGAAAAGACACCCCGCTGCCCGAGCTGCTGATAGGGAGAGAGCTGCAGAAAGAAAGACCCGAGTTGTAATAGGAAGAGAGCTGCATCAGAAAAGACACCCTAAGCTGTGATAGGAGAAAGCTACAGCAGAAGCACCCGAGCTGTAATAGGGAGAGAGCTGCAGCAGAAAAGACACCCCCCCTGAGCTGTGATAGAAAGAGAGCTGCGGCGGAAAAAAAACACCCCCTGAGCTGTGATAGAAAGATAGCTGCAGCAGAAAAAACACCCCCCTGAGCTGTGATAGGGAGAGAGTTGCAGCAGAACCCCCCCTTTTAGGATCAACTACTAGGGTCTCGCAAACTTTATTGGGGACCAGGGGCATTCAGCCCTGAGCTTGTTGCGAGCCTCCTTACTGAGGGGGTGGCGAACCCAGTGCTTGAAGTATTTACTCACATGAGCGCCTGGCAGCCACTCCGCCGTTCTCGGGTGGTGGAGCTATTGGTGGACAGTAAAGAAGGAGATAGCAATACTCGCCTCCGTATCTTGCTGTAAAACTAAGGATCAGTACAGGATACGTAATGTATGTACTCAGTGACTGCATAAGCAGAATAGTGAGTGCAGCTCTGGAGTATAATACAGGATGTAACATAGGATCAGTACAGGATAAGTAATGTATGTACACAGTGACTGCACCAGCAGAACAGTGAGTGCAGCTCTGGAGTATAGTGCAGGATGTAACTGAGGATCAGTACAGGATAAGTAATGTATGTACACAGTGACTGTACCAGCAGAATAGTGAGTGCAGCTCTAGAGTATAATACAGGATGTAACTCAGGATCAGTACAGGACAAGTAATGTATGTACACAGTGACTGCACCAGCAGAATAGTGAGTGCAGCTCTGGAGTATAATACAGGATATATCTAAGGATCAGTACAGGATAAGTAATGTATGTACACAGTGACTGCACCAGCAGAATAGTGAGTGCAGCTCTGGAGTATAATACAGGATGTATCTCAGGATCAGTACAGGATAAGTAATGTATGTACACAGTGACTGCACCAGCAGAATAGTGAGTGCAGCTCTGGAGTATAATACAGGATGTAACTCAGGATCAGTACAGGATAAGTAATGTATGTACTACAGTGACTGCACCAGCAGAATAGTGAGTGCAGCTCTGGAGTATAATACAGGATGTAACTCAGGATCAGTACATGATAAGTAATGTATGTACACAGTGACTGTACCAGCAGAATAGTGAGCGCAGCTCTGGAGTATAATACAGGATGTAACTCAGGATCAGTACAGGATAAGTAATGCATGTACACAGTGACTGCACCAGCAGAATAGTGAGTGCAGCTCTGGAGTATAATACAGGATGTAACTCAGGATCAGTACAGGATAAGTAATGTATGTACACAGTGACTGCACCAGCAGAATAGTGAGTGCAGCTCTGGAGTATAATACAGGATGTAACTCAGGATCAGTACATGATAAGTAATGTATGTACACAGTGACTGCACCAGCAGAATAGTGAGTGCAGCTCTGGAGTATAATACAGGATGTAACTCAGGATCAGTACAGGATAATGTAATGTATGTACACAGTGACTGCACCAGCAGAATAGTGAGTGCAGCTCCGGAGTATAATACAGGATGTAACTCAGGATCAGTACAGGATAAGTAATGTATGTACACAGTGACTGCACCAGCAGAATAGTGAGTGCAGCTCTGGAGTATAATACAGGATGTAACTCAGGATCAGTACAGGACAAGTAATGTATGTACACAGTGACTGCACCAGCAGAATAGTGAGTGCAGCTCTGGAGTATAATACAGGATATATCTAAGGATCAGTACAGGATAAGTAATGTATGTACACAGTGACTGCACCAGCAGAATAGTGAGTGCAGCTCTGGAGTATAATACAGGATATATCTAAGGATCAGTACAGGATAAGTAATGTATGTACACAGTGACTGCACCAGCAGAATAGTGAGTGCAGCTCTGGAGTATAATACAGGATGTAACTCAGGATCAGTACAGGATAAGTAATGTATGTACACAGTGACTGCACCAGCAGAATAGTGAGTGCAGCTCTGGAGTATAATACAGGATGTAACTCAGGATCAGTACATGATAAGTAATGTATGTACACAGTGACTGTACCAGCAGAATAGTGAGCGCAGCTCTGGAGTATAATACAGGATGTAACTCAGGATCAGTACAGGAGAAGTAATGCATGTACACAGTGACTGCACCAGCAGAATAGTGAGTGCAGCTCTGGAGTATAATACAGGATGTAACTCAGGATCAGTACAGGATAAGTAATGTATGTACACAGTGACTGCACCAGCAGAATAGTGAGTGCAGCTCTGGAGTATAATACAGGATGTAACTCAGGATCAGTACAGGATAAGTAATGTATGTACACAGTGACTGCACCAGCAGAATAGTGAGTGCAGCTCTGGAGTATAATACAGGATGTAACTCAGGATCAGTACAGGATAAGTAATGTATGTACACAGTGACTGCACCAGCAGAATAGTGAGTGCAGCTCTGGAGTATAATACAGGATGTAACTCAGGATCAGTACAGGATAAGTAATGTATGTACACAGTGACTGCACCTAGCAGAATAGTGAGTGCAGCTCTGGAGTATAATACAGGATGTAACTCAGGATCAGTACAGGATAAGTAATGTATGTACACAGTGACTGCACCAGCAGAATAGTGAGTGCAGCTCTGGAGTATAATACAGGATGTAACTCAGGATCAGTACAGGATAAGTAATGTATGTACACAGTGACTGCACCAGCAGAATAGTGAGTGCAGCTCTGGAGTATAATACAGGATGTAACTCAGGATCAGTACAGGATAATGTAATGTATGTACACAGTGACTGCACCAGCAGAATAGTGAGTGCAGCTCTGGAGTATAATACAGGATGTAACTCAGGATCAGTACAGGATAAGTAATGTATGTACACAGTGACTGCACCAGCAGAATAGTGAGTGCAGCTCTGGAGTATAATACAGGATGTAACTCAGGATCAGTACAGGATAAGTAATGTATGTACACAGTGACTGCACCAGCAGAATAGTGAGTGCAGCTCTGGAGTATAATACAGGATGTAACTCAGGATCAGTACAGGATAAGTAATGTATGTACACAGTGACTGCACCAGCAGAATAGTGAGTGCAGCTCTGGAGTATAATACAGGATGTAACTCAGGATCAGTACAGGATAAGTAATGTATGTACACAGTGACTGCACCAGCAGAATAGTGAGTGCAGCTCTGGAGTATAATACAGGATGTAACTCAGGATCAGTACAGGATAAGTAATGTATGTACACAGTGACTGCACCAGCAGAATAGTGAGTGCAGCTCTGGAGTATAATACAGGATGTAACTCAGGATCAGTACAGGATAAGTAATGTATGTACACAGTGACTGCACCAGCAGAATAGTGAGTGCAGCTCTGGAGTATAATACAGGATGTAACTCAGGATCAGTACAGGATAAGTAATGTATGTACACAGTGACTGCACCAGCAGAATAGTGAGTGCAGCTCTGGAGTATAATACAGGATGTAACTCAGGATCAGTACAGGATAAGTAATGTATGTACACAGTGACTGCACCAGCAGAATAGTGAGTGCAGCTCTGGAGTATAATACAGGATGTAACTCAGGATCAGTACAGGATAAGTAATGTATGTACACAGTGACTGCACCAGCAGAATAGTGAGTGCAGCTCTGGAGTATAATACAGGATGTAACTCAGGATCAGTACAGGATAAGTAATGTATGTACACAGTGACTGCACCAGCAGAATAGTGAGTGCAGCTCTGGAGTATAATACAGGATGTAACTCAGGATCAGTACAGGATAAGTAATGTATGTACACAGTGACTGCACCAGCAGAATAGTGAGTGCAGCTCTGGAGTATAATACAGGATGTAACTCAGGATCAGTACAGGATAAGTAATGTATGTACACAGTGACTGCACCAGCAGAATAGTGAGTGCAGCTCTGGAGTATAATACAGGATGTAACTCAGGATCAGTACAGGATAAGTAATGTATGTACACAGTGACTGCACCAGCAGAATAGTGAGTGCAGCTCTGGAGTATAATACAGGATATAACTCAGGATCAGTACAGGATAAGTAATGTATGTACACAGTGACTGCACCAGCAGAATAGTGAGTGCAGCTCTGGAGTATAATACAGGATGTAACTCAGGATCAGTACAGGATAAGTAATGTATGTACACAGTGACTGCACCAGCAGAATAGTGAGTGCAGCTCTGGAGTATAATACAGGATGTAACTCAGGATCAGTACAGGATAAGTAATGTATGTGCACAGTGACTGCACCAGCAGAATAGTGAGTGCAGCTCTGGAGTATAATACAGGATGTAACTCAGGATCAGTACAGGATAAGTAATGTATGTACACAGTGACTGCACCAGCAGAATAGTGAGTGCAGCTCTGGAGTATAATACAGGATATAACTAAGGATCAGTAAAGGATAAGTAATGTATGTACACAGTGACTGCACCAGCAGAATAGTGAGTGCAGCTCTGGAGTATAATACAGGATGTAACTCAGGATCAGTACAGGATAAGTAATGTATGTACACAGTGACTCCAGTGTTTATATTGTAAACAGTGAGCAGGAAACGTGGAATATTAGATTCTTGGATTTGTTGTAACGCCAGTTGCAGTGTGCGCAGGGTTGTATCCCAGGGCCCTCTCAAGATGTTATAACGCACGCCCCAGGGTAGGTATGCCAGAGTAGAATGATGGCCTATATTATCTCTGCGTAGAGGTGGTAGCAATGTCAGGGTGTCTCCTTACTGGGTACAGCTGGACTCCTGGCTCACTTGGGACAACAATGAAGTGTACTGATAGGAGGAATAATAGGAGGGTTTTGCAGAATAATCAGTGTCCAGACCTATTAGATGAAGTCTAACGGTTGCTTTACTTGTCACAACTTGCATTTGGTGATTTACAGCTTTATGGTCTCTGGTTTCCCGGCGGTCTTTGGCAGGCATGGGTCCTCTGCTCTAAGATACTCCTTGCTGTTCTCTGGTTTTGGACTATCTGTGTAAAGATAGGTTGCTGCAGGTAACTGGAACTGGTTAGCTTTCTGCTCGGTCTCATCCAGCTGAGCTGAGGGTGCTCTGCTGGGAATCTGCTCCTCTCCTACGGCGACCTTCTCCTTTGGAGTCGGCAGCAGGACTGACCACTTCCCTTGGGAGGAAGGGAACTAACTAGACTGCCTGAGGTGCTGCCACCTGCTGGAAGACCAGGGTAAAACACCAGAAATTATAACATTAATTATAATGAATCGTACATATTTATAAGATGAATGGGTGGTAGATGGTAGCGGGGTTGGGTTGTTTAGTAACACAATATAAACTGTAATGGAGCTGAGAGGACACCTTTAATAACATATAATACACAAGTGAAGCTAAACATTACGCGCTCTGCGCTAGTATTAGGCGTCCGAGGAAATGATCATTTATAAATCAGCACACGGATCGTGAGGAAAGTCATTCTTCAGGTTTTGATGCGGCTCCTCCTCCTGCACAAAGATTAGAAAACCGTCAGGTTTGGGGTCAGTGACATATTTTACTTTTGATTTGAAGGGTCTCCGTGCTCTGGGTCAGAACCTTTCAGGACACATCTACAGACTGATAATAGGAGAGGAGCAGGGCGGTTGTCTACGTGTCTGCGGAGCGGTCACTCATCCTGGAGGACCACTTGCTGCTGCATGCAATGCTAAGACCACCTGTGGTGCCCCAGTCATGGTGACATCCGTGGACCATGGGTGACGCAGCAGATGGAGGAAGGTGTCGCCTCCAGGAACCGACCCCCCGTGAGCTGCGTATATAATACACATTATAGTAGGGGTGCACAACCTGCAGCCCGGGGGCCACATGCGGCCCCCGATACCATTCTGTGCGGCCCCCAAACATCTGGTAAAAGACATGTAGGTCTATGTCTTATGGCTTCTTACATGTGTCTTTCATGTATTCTCCTATTAGATGGGAGTCCTAGAACTGTAACTAGACATTTATAGTATATACTGTATGTTCTATATGGCAAAAATACAGTATTTCAGTTGGTAATACCCCTTTAAGTTTTATTTTCGGCCCTTGGAATTGGTTCAGGCTGATAATGTGGCCCCCAAACCAGAAAAGGTTGTGCACCCCTGCATTATAGCCTCGTACAGACTTACCGCTTGGGTAATTATAATGGTGGGGGTCTGGACATGTCCTGCGGGGAACAAATAGAGAACCTGTAATAGTCAGAGCGTATACCGCCTATATATACACAGAGTATGGTACATGTGGTGGATCTGGGATTGGCTGAGCTTTCTTCTCCATTCTCTTCCTTCAGTCCTATGTACATTCATCTTCCTGACCTGTGAAGGAAGAGTGGCAGATACACACCCCGCTCAGCTGTCAGCTTCACGCCCTTCACGCTGCGGTAACACACTCCTCGCCTTTTATACTATACTGTATAATAATCTAATCAGAAGTGAAAAATGTGAATAAATAGAAAAGATTCCCGCCTGTGCTCCTTTTATCTGTAAGGCAACTGACTGCAGCAGGAGCCCTCCTCCACTGCTCTGCTTACAACCACTAGACTGCATGCCGCTCTATCTAAGCCTCTGTCCCTAGGCCCGGCCATACATATTCAATTAATGTCCGGGGACTCCCAACTAGAGATGAGTGAACTTCTAATTTTAGTTCGGCGTCCAAAGTTCGGGTTCGGGTAATCGCAGCATCCCGTTATGGATTCCGCTACCGCGGACTATACCGGCATTTGGAATCCATAAGGGGCGGCTTCAATGAACCCGAACCTTGGACAATCCTAAGGACCTGGGGTGACGTCACCGTCATGTGATCAGTGCAGGGCGTGGCTCGGTACTGGATAGGAGGTAATCCAGTGCTGAGCCACGCCCCCTGCACTGATCACATGACGGTGACGTCACCCCAGGTCCTTAGGATTGTCCAAGGTTCAGGTTCATTGAAGCCGCCCCTTATGGATTCCAAATGCCGGTATAGTCCGCGGTAGCGGAATCCATAACGGGATGCTACGATAACCTGAACCCGAACTTTGGACGCCGAACTAAAATTAGAAGTTCGCTCATCTCTACTCCCGACTCCTTCTGATGGAGATAAGGATCGGTCAGTTGAAGTTTAACATGCCCAATCCTTTTGTTCTCAGGGAGATAATATCCCAACGGATGTATCAGGCAGCGGCTTATTCCGCATTGCAGATTGAGAACGCATGAACACCCAGCAAAGCCGAGCATGCATGTGTATGGTTATGTGCGTACCTGTGCCACATCCACCCACGGGCCTGGACGCCTGGTATCCAGTAGGTAAGTTGCCATTCTCTTGTAGGTTCCCAGCACTATGACTCAGCCGTCGGTTCTCAGTGCTCATCAAACTAGTATTGTCCTAAAAAACAGAAATGATGCATGGTCCAAGCAGAACATCCCGTCCAGGAACAGCCTACAAATCCCCGTGCTGTAATAAAAGGGATCGGGGCGTTGTTGTACTGTATGCAGAGGTCTGGATTTCTATCAGGGCCTAGTATGCTGCAAAGGCCACGGATCTAAGTTCATAGAGATAGACCTGATGCTGAGACACGTTGTCTACAGAGACGCAGGTGCAAACCTACAGGAACGCAGAGTCTCAATGGTTGACGAAAGCAAGACGTACTTGACTTAAAGGTTCCCTGTAGAACATACCTTATCTCCAACATGCCTGATTAATGAGATCCACTTACAGGGTGGTCGAGATTTATCCAGGAGCATGTGACCTTAAGAGATAGGGCAGAACCCGGTGAGCGAGAGAAAGAGCTGCTCTGCTGAAGACTTTGTTCCACCACATCTCTCAGCAATAGAGCCGATGGGTCTTCTTCTGCAGGTGACGAAGGACCTGGATCTGGTGATGAAGGTCTTGAACATCGTAATAGTAGAGGCACTGGTGTAGATGATACTGGAGGTGAAGGTCTTTCGTCTTGTGCCATTCTTAAAGAATTTTTCTCTGTTGACGCAGATCTTTCTTCTTCTGTCGATCGGCAAAACATTTGGCTGCACCATGAATGTCTGTTCTGTGGAGGACGTGGAGCTTCATCATCATCATCGTCCGCACGGGGCTCTCGTCTACAAACTGTGTAAAGGAAGCACAAAGATCAACGAAAAGTACATTAGTGAAGGAAATCCTTATTCTATAGGGACACTTCCCAACCCTCCTCAATATAAATAACAGGAGTGTAATCCTGAGCTTGTGGTGCAACTGTACCGCACATTGCCCGATCTATGTATTGTATCACATGCAGTGCTGTATCACACATCACAGGCTTAGATACACAAACTCACCAGAAAGTATCAAGACTGGTTTGATATATAGACTCAGCAGACAATATTATGTATGATAGCATTAGAGACAGCAGACAGTATCACACAGGATAGGATTAGATACACAGCTCAGCAGACAGTATCACACATGATAAGATTAGATACACAAACTCAGCAGAGGAATATAAGACATGATTTCTTTAGGACAGACTTGAGCTCCTCACCCGGCCTCCTCCATATCCAGCATGTCACCAGTGCGGCCCCCAGGAAGACAACGATCGGGACCCCAATGAGTAGACTTAGGACAGAGACACAAGACCAGTCCAGAGACCCTTCCGAGAGAAGAACAACTGTCAGTTCTTGGGGTACAGTATATTGTGTGATGTAAGGTCTAGAACTTTCTGCCGTCACCAGTGAGGAGCAATGGTTACTGGTTATAAAGTGGCTGCTGGAAATCAGTCATTTCCTAAGTAATGTATAAGATGGATGGACGCAATCTATTGTTCTCTGTTATCAGCCACTTCAGGCTGGGGACTGTAGTGTCCTTCAATGGGATGAGTGATAGGAAGTCTAGAAGCCTCCCTGTCCATCACTTTACATATCTCCAGCCGCTCCTCTTATACCAAGCTCACCCCACCGCCCACTAAACATGTAATAATGATATATATATGCAACCAAGAATGTATAAAAAAGCTGCATTATGTGCATGATATTTCAATGTGTGCCGTTTGCGCAGTATCGCCATCTAC
Source organism: Bufotes viridis (assembly GCA_033119425.1). Lineage (NCBI taxonomy): Eukaryota > Metazoa > Chordata > Amphibia > Anura > Bufonidae > Bufotes > Bufotes viridis. The sequence goes on along the minus strand of CM065595.1, from coordinate 6,149,218 downwards.
AGGCGGGGTGTGGTGCTGTATAAGTTTGGATGTTTGTGGGTAGGAGTGGGACTTCGGGTTGCATCATCCTCCCCTTGAAGGACAACAGAGGTGTGGACAAGCAGACCGCAAAGTATGGGCTGATTCATTTCTAGACCATCAGGAAATAAGTTATTGACTTCTGCACTGCCAGGGAAGATATTTACTAACCCCTAGACGACCACAGGACATTCTCTAACTGCACACCGCCAGAGATATCATGTATTAAGACCTAGACCACCAGAAACAAAAAATACCTGATGCCACGAAGACAAGCCCCAATGAAATGGGCTACCAACCTATTACCTCACCGACTGTCCGAATACAATGTCATCTTATTTACTCACCTCTCAGTGTCAGCCGGTAAGTTTCCAGGAGAGGATACTGCACGGACGGGTGAGTGACCTTACAGGTAATAGTCTCATTCCAGTTGTCAGTGGTGGGGATTATGACCACTGTGCTGTTCACACTGTACGTGCCATCCCTCTGTCTCTGAGGCTTGTATGTTACATACGTGTCTATGGAACACCAAAAAAATTCATCCGGAATAAACAAAATAATCTTTATTAGTATATTCATATATATAAAATCATGATAACAACATAAAAATAGCAGTAAACTAGAACTGGTGGTATAAAAAGCACCAGAGGGATATCAGGAGAAAAATGTGCAAATAATGTGCAAATAACAGCGTATAATATCAGATAATCGACCTATATAAGGAAACACATAATCAAATATAAAGTGCCTAGTGCAACATAAGTAAAATATTGATCTCCAAAGAGGTCAAACTACCTGGTGTGTACAAGTAACGGCTCTCCTGCGTCCCCAACCCGACGTACGTTTCACCAAGAGCGGCTTTTTCAAGGGTATAAAGTGCTGTGAAGATGATAAAAAGAGAGGAGAGAGGGATAACCTGACCCCACCTCAGAGACAGGCTCTACACGAACTGAGAGACCTAAAGGGGATCGTGATTAAACCCGCGGATAAGGGGGGCAATATTGTTTTGTGGCCAGCCCTAATGTATGAAAAAGAAGCCTTTAGGCAATTAAGGGACACAAAGTGTTACAAAAAGTTGACATACAACCCTCTAACAACGTTTCAATCTCGTCTACAGACTATACTTATGACCGCAGTGGAACGGGAGATTATCTCCAGAAAAGAAATGGAGTATTTAATCGAAAAGAACCCCAGGATTCCATCTTTTTACTTGTTGCCTAAAGTGCACAAAAATGAGAAAGTACCACCAGGGCGTCCAATTGTGGCAGGGATTGGGGGTATGTGTGTTCCCATTTGCAAATTAATTGATCACGTGTTAAATTCTTTAGTGATTAATTTACCCTCGTATTTGAAAGACACTGGCGATGTATTGAAAAAACTGGATGGGATCCATTTGGAAGATGACATGGTACTTGTTACATGCGATGTTGAATCGCTTTACACCTCCATCGACCATAAGGATGGTTTGGATGCAGTTCGCTTTTTATCACCGCCTCCAAATGGAATGGTAAGTTTGGGAACCTAATTGTGGATCTATTGGAATTTGCTCTCTATCACAATTTCTTTTTGTTTAAGGGGTCCTTCTACCTACAGCTCCAGGGGACCGCTATGGGGCGCCTTGTGCGCCCTCATATGCTGGGCTCTTCCTGGGGCTGTGGGAAAGGAGGATTTTCCTTACGGACCCTGTCAAATATTGTACACGTGTACAATCATGGTACAGGTACATTGATGATATTCTGTTTATTTGGCAGGGGTCCCAAGAGGAATTGCGGCATTTTATGGAAACTTTGAACACCAATTCAATCAATATTAAATTAACATACAAGACGGGCCGATCAAAAATGGATTTTTGGATTTGATTCTGGATGTGGACCAAGCAGGATATATCCAAACTGATTTGTACCGTAAACAGACATCTGTGAACAGTTTGCTACAAGCGAGGTCAGCCCACCCACATAAACAAATATCTAATATACCAGTGGGTCAGTTCTTGCGAATACGACGTATCTGTTCTAGAGAAGAGGATTTTAAGCATCGTGCAAGTGATTTGAGTGACAGGTTCAGATGGCGAGGTTATGATGAACCCTCAATTAAAAGAGGTTTGGCAAGGGCTACCAGCGTGAAGAGAGAGTCCCTGATATACTCACGTAAGAAAGCCAACACTAAAAATAAAAATAATGACCAGGTACGCTTTATCACCACATACTCAAGTGATCATGAAAAATCAGACGATGCATGATTAAGTACTGGGGTGTACTTACTTCAGATGGTGTCCTAAAAACTATTTACCGGCAGTACCGAGGATAACCTACAGGAGGAACAAAAATTTGAAAGATTTACTTACTAGGAGCCACTATGTGGGGAGAGACCAGAGAGGGCCTTTGGTTCCAGGGGCCCCAGCTGGGGATGTCGACCATGTGGAGCATGTGTGGCGTGTCCGAACGTGAATCGTTCTACAAGTTTCTCTGATTCTGCAAACAAAGAAGAGTACACAATTACGCATCAGATCACGTGTAACACCACAGGAGTTATATATGTGGCGAGCTGCCCATGTAAATTGTTATATGTGGGCATGACCACAAGACAACTGAAAAAGAGAGTACGTGAGCATGTGTTGGGTATCGCTGCGGCAAAAGAAGAACGGGATTTGAGCTCCTTGAAAACCATCCCTAGACACTTTAGAGACTATCATAACTGCAATGAACACTTATTGAAAGTAAGTGGCATTGATCGGGTTTTCTTCGATCAAAGGGGTGGGAATTGGAAACAGTTATTAGCTCAGCGAGAGTTAAAGTGGATATACAAACTTGACACGGTGTTCCCGAAGGGTCTCAATGAGGATTTTAATTTTGCTCCATTTTTGTAATTTTGTAATAATGTCCAGGGTCATAGTGGGATACTGTAGGGGCTTCTCTCCTATATTACCACCTATTGGTGGCTTTTATGATTCTTTTTATTGTCTTTTTAAAAAATTTTTGTGTTTTTGTCTTTTCCCCGGTTGTCCTGTTACATTCTAATAGGTACGTGGATATGATATTAATGCTGCTTTCTATTATAGATACCCGGTCATTCTTCACCTCGGCATTCTGGAATCATGAATTGATGACATCTAACTGCGAATATTTAATCACAAGTGTTTTTGCACCAAATTTTTTTTTTTTTTTTCCCCTCATCATGTATTTTGTGATTTTTTCCTATATTCTATCATGTATTTTGTGATTTTTTGTGAATGTTGTGATTTTGTAACCCTTTTTTTTAAACAATTTTATTGACCACAAAAAAAAAATTTTTTTTATTGACCACATAATTATGTATACTGTCTTTCAGGCACTATTTCACTTTATATGTTATTATTTCGATATGGATGCATTATTTAATTCACGTTTGTGGTTAACCACTTTTGCACTTTATTAGTTTCACTTTACGCACGCACTTGCACTTTCACTCACTTTTTGCACGGCTGCACTTTTTCTATTACGCTTCATATGCAGGGTATTAGCTTGTATATATTTTTATTCGCTAATTCTCGTCTTATATTAAGTTATCTCAGTGGCCTTGGTGTATGTTGTGATCGGGGCGGCCGCCCCATGTTCGCCGTGGTTTGCCTTTACCTGTTTCGACTGACGTGCGCTCCAAGCTGAGACGCACGCCTGCAGTTTCCAGGAAGTGACGTATGCGCTCCAGTCTGAGCCGCATGGCGTCACATCCTGTGGCTTACAATCAGGCGATTTGCTTCAGGTGTGTTTAACGTCAGTGACCTATCAGTGTGATGGGCGGGGGATATATACAGGGAGAGGGATGCAGTATCTTCACAGCACTTTATACCCTTGAAAAAGCCGCTCTTGGTGAAACGTACGTCGGGTTGGGGACGCAGGAGAGCCGTTACTTGTACACACCAGGTAGTTTGACCTCTTTGGAGATCAATATTTTACTTATGTTGCACTAGGCACTTTATATTTGATTATGTGTTTCCTTATATAGGTCGATTATCTGATATTATACGCTGTTATTTGCACATTATTTGCACATTTTTCTCCTGATATCCCTCTGGTGCTTTTTATACCACCAGTTCTAGTTTACTGCTATTTTTATGTTGTTATCATGATTTTATATATATGAATATACTAATAAAGATTATTTTGTTTATTCCGGATGAATTTTTTTGGTGTTCTATTGAAGTGGGCGGTCCGGTGATAGGCGCTTGCCCAGCGCCAATTTTTGGTGTATACGTGTCTATGGCCTCATCCCCACGGAGCCAGGTGATGGTGATGCCCAAGGGGTAAAATCCGGTGATGGAGCAATGCAGCATGTTCTCTTCATCTCTCCTCACAGGTTTAGCAACTACTTTCACTGATGGACGACCTAAAATTGGGAGAAGAAAGTCACAACTTCCAGATCCATAAACTGATTTCCCTAATATTTTGAAGATCACCAGCATAAAGGAGACCCTTCCTCCACCACCAAATGAGTCCGTGAGTCATCCTCTCTTGTACAGCAAGTCGTCAAAACTTCTATTTCAGCAATTTCTAGGTTATCCGGTTTTGTTAAGCTGGATGACAACCAATATGACCCTCAATTCAGTTCTTTCCAAAAGCTGAGTATAAAAATCTTAATAAAACCACTCCTGTTCACATGAATGTGCAAGCTCCTTACCTTGTACGTCCAGCGTAATCTCCTTCATCTTGGAGTGAGGGCTGTATACGACCAGACACTTATATATACCTTTGTCTGAAATCGTCACTTTTGATATTCTCAGAGATGCATCCCCCATAAGAGCAGCCTGAAGGTCCATGGACAGTCCCGGCCGAGAAACGTTTAGCACGTTGTCATACGTTAAAACCGGTTTACCCATGAAAAACCAATGTATGGCTAGAAATTTTGAGTCTACAGGAAGCTGGTCCACATTAAAGGAGCATCTGAGGACGACGTCAGATCCCATCAGAACCTGGTAGGTTTTTGGGCCGGACAAGTCAAAAGCTCCTACAATGGTAGAGAAAAAACCAGTGAATAAATGTGCAGATAATGTGTCGCTATGATATGGACAACCTCCCATTTCCACACTTTCCTGGTTCCTACTGCTCTCAAATAAACCTTGTCTTAGGGTACCGCAATGGGGTAAACGATGAGGCTATTACCATAGAAAAACATTGGTATCATAGAACTGGGCACAAAAACGTCATTCTTGGAAGGGCAGATCATTGTGAATCAGTCTTTCATTTCTCTAGTATTTTTCGCTTAGGCAGGGTACTGGATCTACTTAAAGAGACCAGTCCTGTATGGAGACTTACTGGAAATACTCCATGGTATGGAGACTTATTGGCAATGCTCCATGGGAAAAAAATATTTCCATCTGTAGATATAAAGTGCTTCCAGTAAGTCCCCAGGGCAGACTGGCAATAGACCATACAGGGAAACTTCCCTGTGGTCCGATGCCCAGGTGGCCGCCTCTGCCTTCCTTATGGCTGCTGGCTGGGTACATAAAGATCTGATTCTCTAAGTATTAATTTAGGAGCATTACATACTTATGCACCTGACTGGCAGCACTATGTTGTTTGGTTCTGTTGAGGCAGGATTTTTTGCTGCACTATGGTATTTGGTACTGCTGGGGTGGTATTTTGTGCTATACTGTGGTATTTGGTACTGCTGTGGTGGTATTTTGTGCTACACTGTGGTATTTGGTACTGCTGTGGTGGAAGTTTGTGCTGCACTACGGTCTTGCTGGTCCCACCTGCTTCTGTTGGACCTGCCTACTTGTGTTGGCCCACCTTCTATCAATTTGGACCTGCCTACAACACGGGGCAACTTTTAAGTTTTTTTCCAGGGCTACTTTAAGTTCCCAGTCCACTCCAGTAAGTCTCCATACAGGACTGGTCTCTTTAAGTAGACCTAGCACCCTGCCTAAGCCTCATTCAAGGTATTGCACCTGGGCAGCTGGAATCCTACTCTGTACTGACGATGGGCAAGCTCCACAAAACAGCTGTCTACAGATGAGTATTTCGCTTGGCTATATTCCCTTGTCAAATCCCAAGGATCAGATTTCACAAGGTGGCGCTAGTGAGATGCTTCTCTTTCCTAGGAGATACCTCTTAGTATATTCTCGAATTTTGGGAAATACAGCTATGAGAATCCCCATAGACACACATAGACATGGGGGACAACAATGGGGTAAATGTGGACTAACTGAAAGTTAGAGTGACTCTTCTGCTCTCAGAGATCGGGATCCCTCCCTGTGCAATGATCCTGACGGACACTCACCTGTCTCCTGGTGAATGGACCATACGAGCAGTGCCAGCCAAATACCACTATGGTGTTTCATGTTGCCAGGCATCGAGGTACTGTGCATCAATTTCCTAAACCCTTTCAACACGGCAGCTCAAGCAATATCAGCGGCAGAAAGTAGAAAGGTCAGGACTTAATAAACCAGTAAAATGGGAATTTCCTATGCAAATCCTGACATTATAATAACCGCATATTATAATATATAATCACATAATAATAATCACTTATAATCAAATCATGATATCTATAACTCGCAGGACGGTACAAACAACACCCATAAAAAGTACCTGATAAATCTTCTAGGCCATACAGTAAAGAGGCGCCTACACCGACAAGAACATGCAGGAATGCCGAACACATGTCTGTAGTTTTATGCTGCTTTATTTATGCATGTAGGAAACAGCAGGACGCATTTCAGCTCAACCAAAGCTGACCATAATATGGACGGTACAAAAATAGATAACACAATATAGGGGGCGAAATCATATGTACAAACTCTTCTACCAGCACTGTGTCACATTTTTATCTATTGGGGCAGTATTATAGTAGTTATATTCTTGTACATAGGAGCAGTATTATAGTAGTTATATTCTTGTACATAGGAGCAGTATTATAGTAGTTATATTCTTGTACATAGGAGGCAGTATTATAGTAGTTATATTCTTGTACATAGGAGCAGTATTATAGTAGTTATATTCTTGTACATAGGAGCAGTATTATAGTAGTTATATTCTTGTACATAGGAGGCAGTATTATAGTAGTTATATTCTTGTACATAGGAGCAGTATTATAGTAGTTATATTCTTGTACATAGGAGCAGTATTATAGTAGTTATATTCTTGTACATAGGAGGCAGTATTATAGTAGTTATATTCTTGTACATAGGAGCAGTATTATAGTAGTTATATTCTTGTACATAGGAGCAGTATTATAGTAGTTATATTCTTGTACATAGGAGCAGTATTATAGTAGTTATATTCTTGTACATAGGAGCAGTATTATAGTAGTTATATTCTTGTACATAGGAGGCAGTATTATAGTAGTTATATTCTTGTACATAGGAGCAGTATTATAGTAGTTATATTCTTGTACATAGGAGCAGTATTATAGTATTTATATTCTTGTACATATGAGCAGTACTATAGCAGTTATATTCTTGTACATAGGTGCAGTATTATAGTAGTTATATTCTTGTACATAGGAGCAGTATTATAGTGGTTATATTCTTGTACATAGGAGCAGTATTATAGTAGTTATATTCTTGTACATAGGAGCAGTATTATAGTAGTTATATTCTTGTACATAGGTGCAGTATTATAGTAGTTATATTCTTGTACATAGGAGCAGTATTATAGTAGTTATATTCTTGTACATAGGGGGTAGTATTATAGTAGTTATATTCTTGTACATAGGAGCAGTATTATAGTAGTTATATTCTTGTACATAGGAGCAGTATTATAGTAGTTATATTCTTGTACATAGGAGGCAGTATTATAGTAGTTATATTCTTGTACATAGGAGCAGTATTATAGTAGTTATATTCTTGTACATAGGAGCAGTATTATAGTAGTTATATTCTTGTACATAGGAGGCAGTATTATAGTAGTTATATTCTTGTACATAGGAGGCAGTATTATAGTAGTTATATTCTTGTACATAGGAGCAGTATTATAGTAGTTACATTCTTGTACATAGGAGCAGTATTATAGTAGTTACAGTATCCTGTATGAAAAAAGTTTGGGGTTTTATAAAAATATCCCTCCAGCTCATGTGATTCCATATGTTGTGTGCCCATCATCCTATGGGAAGTTTATTTATGATTTGATTCCAGTACAGTAATGATCAACTATAAGTGATACGATTACCTGCCATCGATGCCCCTTCACCAGTCGCCATCTTGCAGTGTTCTCTCCCTCACTGCACCGAGTGTTATCTCTGAGTCCGAAGATCCATACTTCTATCTGCCTGTATTCTCTCGTGTCTCCGCCATCCTAGTGATACACGGCGTGTACTGCAATACGATATTATCTTGCTTGCGCTTGTCTATCAAATTCTTTGTGATGGATTGTCGACATGATATCCCCTTGCGTAGCCGGGTGTCCCCTACTAGTCAGCAGAACAGGCAGGGGTGAATACTTGAAGGAAGAAAGACATGTAGATGCTGTTGCGCATCTCCATTCAGTAGATCAGGCCCTGCACATATAGTGCGCTGCTCCTAGTTACCTGCATCCAGCAACCGACGAAAGGAGGAGCCCTGCACTGCTATATGTACCACCTAATCAAGGGCGCCTCTGGGAGCCCCGCACAGTTATATGTACCACCTAATCAAGGGCGCCTCTGGGAGCCCCGCACAGTTATATGTACCACCTAATCAAGGGCGCCTCTGGGAGCCCCGCACAGCTATATGTACCACCTAATCAAGGGCGCCTGTGGAGCCCCAGACAGTTATATGTACCACCTAATCAAGGGCGCCTCGGGAGCCCACAGTTATATGTACCACCTAATCAAGGGCGCCTCTGGGAGCCCCGCACAGCTATATGTACCACCTAATCAAGGGCGCCTCTGGGAGCCCCGCACAGTTATATGTACCACCTAATCAAGGGCGCTCTGAGCCCGCACAGTTATATGTACCACCTAATCAAGGGCGCCTCTGGGAGCCCCGCACAGTTATATGTACCACCTAATCAAGGGCGCCTCTGGGAGCCCAGCACAGCTATATGTACCACCTAATCAAGGGCGCCTCTGGGAGCCCCGCACAGTTATATGTACCACCTAATCAAGGGCGCCTCTGGGAGCCCCGCACAGTTATATGTACCACCTAATCAAGGGCGCCTCTGGGAGCCCCGCACAGCTATATGTACCACCTAATCAAGGGCGCCTCTGGGAGCCCGCACAGTTATATGTACCACCTAATCAAGGGCGCCTCTGCGACAGTTATATGTACCACCTAATCAAGGGCGCCTCTGGGAGCCCCGCACAGCTATATGTACCACCTAATCAAGGGCGCCTCTGGGAGCCCTGCACAGTTATATGTACCACCTAATCAAGGGCGCCTGGCCGCACAGTTATATGTACCACCTAATCAAGGGCGCCTCTGGGAGCCCCGCACAGTTATATGTACCACCTAATCAAGGGCGCCTCTGGGAGCCCCGCACAGCTATATGTACCACCTAATCAAGGGCGCCTCTGGGAGCCCCGCACAGTTATATGTACCACCTAATCAAGGGCGCCTCTGGGAGCCCGCACAGTTATATGTACCACCTAATCAAGGGCGCCTCTGGGAGCCCCGCACAGTTATATGTACCACCTAATCAAGGGCGCCTCTGGGAGCCCCGCACAGTTATATGTACCACCTAATCAAGGGCGCCTCTGGGAGCCCCGCACAGCTATATGTACCACCTAATCAAGGGCGCCTCTGGGAGCCCCGCACAGTTATATGTACCACCTAATCAAGGGCGCCCTGCACAGTTATATGTACCACCTAATCAAGGGCGCCTCTGGGAGCCCCGCACAGCTATATGTACCACCTAATCAAGGGCGCCTCTGGGAGCCCTGCACAGTTATATGTACCACCTAATCAAGGGCGCCTGGACCCGCACAGTTATATGTACCACCTAATCAAGGGCGCCTCTGGGAGCCCCGCACAGTTATATGTACCACCTAATCAAGGGCGCCTCTGGGAGCCCCGCACAGCTATATGTACCACCTAATCAAGGGCGCCTCTGGGAGCCCCGCACAGTTATATGTACCACCTAATCAAGGGCGCCTCTGGGAGCCCCGCACAGTTATATGTACCACCTAATCAAGGGCGCCTCTGGGAGCCCCGCACAGTTATATGTACCACCTAATCAAGGGCGCCTCTGGGAGCCCCGCACAGCTATATGTACCACCTAATCAAGGGCGCCTCTGGGAGCCCGCACAGTTATATGTACCACCTAATCAAGGGCGCCTCTGGGAGCCCGCACAGTTATATGTACCACCTAATCAAGGGCGCCTCTGGGAGCCCCGCACAGCTATATGTACCACCTAATCAAGGGCGCCTCTAGGAGCCCGCACAGCTATATGTACCACCTAATCAAGGGCGCCTCTGGGAGCCCCGCACAATTATATGTACCACCTAATCAAGGGCGCCTCTGGGAGCCCGCACAGTTATATGTACCACCTAATCAAGGGCGCTTCTGGGAGCCCCGCACAGTTATATGTACCACCTAATCAAGGGCGCCTGTGGGAGCCCCGCACAGCTATATGTACCACCTAATCAAGAGCGTCTCTGGGAGCCCGCACAGCTATATGTACCACCTAATCAAGGGCGCCTCTGGGAGCCCCGCACAGTTATATGTACCACCTAATCAAGGGCGTCTCTGGCAGCCCGCATGGCATAGGTAGGTTTAGAATAGGACCTGCCTGACTGAAACCACCTTGGCGCTGGTAGGTGGGCACGGATGTGTTCTGATCAAAGTATATTGCCTGAGAGTCTCAGATTTTATCATATTAGAGTAAGGGCTTAGTCCATATATAATGCTTGCATCTATTGTGTTAGCGCATTATTTTCGTGCTTTTTATTTTACAAATGTAGCCATGCACATCCGCATATTCAGTTATTACTTTGTGCAGGATGTTTTTTTTAGTCTACTTTCACACTGGCGTTTGGGGATCAGCTTGTGAGTCCCGTTTCAAGGCTCTTACAATCGGCCCCAAACGGATCAGTTTAGCCCCAATGCATTCTGAATGGATGCGATCCGTTCTGAACGGATGCATTCGTTTGTATTATCTGTGCGGATCCGTCTGTAAAAGTACAGGACGGATCCGCACAGAACGCATATGTGAAAGTAGCCTTATCTTTTTCTGTGGTTTTTGTTTTCACACACAGACAAGCAGCCAGTAATACTTTCTTGTGGACGGAACATTTTTTGCTGCCAAAGTTTCCAGTGGGTTCTGTTAATATGTGATCCACCGTCTTGTTGTGGGCTGTCAGGTGGTCATCACATAGAGAGATCTCACACTGCAGACATGTCCTCACCGCCGGTACAGGAGACTTAGTACAGTAAGTACAGAAGATCCCGGTCTCCGCAGATAAGAAACGCTCCACTATGTTCCCCAGCTTCCTGTTCTTCTCCGGGGCCGGACGCTCCGGATATTCTGCTCTGCAGTCAGGACAGGAATACGCTCCAGCCGCCTCCTGCGCATCCAGCGCACTCACAATACACGAGCGGCAGAAGTCGTGTCCACATCTCAGGGATACGGGATCCGTATAGAGGCTCAGGCAGATGGAGCAGTCCAGCTCGGCCCTCAGATCAGCAGACTCCATTCTGCAATGAATGAAAGTATGACGTGAATTAAGTTCTGCACTGCCCGCTAAGTCATCATGGTGGCCGTGTGGAAGCTGCATGTACCCCGGATATGTGTGACAATAATCGTATAGAGCACAGGTGTGTTCCACGTATGTCAAAGCAGCAGAGGCCTTGTCTCCCAGAGCAGCCAATCAGATTTCAGCTTTCACTAGGTCTCTGGCGCAGTTTTATTGATGAGCATTATCAATGTGCTTGGTCCGATATAACTTCCTCCTACGGTGGCTCGTTGTCTTCACATCTGCAGCTGCTTCACCGCAGATTTTACTGTCAAATAAAATACACACCTAATCAGTGGTCCTAACAAGCTCCAGGCACTACAGCACCCAGCCTGCCTCCTGCGATATCAGGGGAGGGAGCAGAGAAGATGGCAGGGGTTAGACGCAACTTAGTCATTGAGGTAAGGAGGGGGGGGCAGTGGTTGTCAGCGTGAGGGGGTTCTACGGATCAGCGAGAGTGGACTCACTGTGCCAAGTAACCGGTTTGAGTTTGGGCCTAAGGGCGTTATTCTGGCGCTCTCCTGATATCCAACTTTCATACCTTGTACAGGCATCTGTACTTCGCTGCAGAGGAGAAACCAGACAGCTACCTCCTAGGATAGTCCGAATGTAGTTGGCTGCTGACCTACTTGGGTCAGAGACACCGATGCAATCACCGGGACCTCAGGATATAGAAAACACACCAAAACTGCTGGAAAACCGCAAGGACAATGTGAATAGTCACCACTGCCAAAAGCTGGTATTTAGAGATCCAGGCAGCACACAGAAAACGTAGGTTTTGTAGGCAGGGTAGTGGTGATGGCATAAAACAGGGCAGACTTGCTGGTCACCAGGAAACCTAAAGCTCAGGTACCCTCTGCTTGGATAGGGCGCCTTATGTACCTAGGGGTCCACAGCTATTGACTGGGGAAGGATTTGGAAATGTGATCACTGGCCCTTTAAGAGGCCAGATTTGAGCGTGTATGCACCCTAAGGGGACACACGGTCCCATCCACCAGAGAGGCTGGCATTTTTTCTATATTGTGCAAGTACGACCACCGCTGCTGGATTGCAGGGTGGTCTGTAACCATGGAAACGAACAGCGTATAATGTGATGGAAAAATTAACAAAGCCAACAAAAGAGACCCTCAGCACACAATCCTGCACGCTCCCCCCCCCCCAATCCTCAGCACCCCTTAGGCGTAGTACGCATCTCCTACGTGCTTTTCTCCCCTCTCTGCACTGCCAGACACTTTCTCTCTCCCCTCTCTGCACTGCCAAAAACTTTCGCTCTCCTCTCATGCAATAACAGACACTTTCTCTCCACTCTCTGCGCTGCCAAACGCTTTCTCTCCCCTCTCTGCACTGACAGATGCTTTATCTCCCCTCTTCTGCACTGGCAGATGCTTTATCTCCCCTCTCCTGCACTGGCAGATGCTTTATTTCCCCTCTCCTGCACTGGCAGATGCTTTATCTCCCCACTCCTGCACTGGCAGATGCTTTATCTCCCCTCTCCTGCACTGGCAGATGCTTTATCTCCCCTCTCCTGCACTGGCAGATGCTTTATCTCCTCTCTTCTGCACTGACAGATGCTTTATTTCCCATCTCCTGCACTGGCAGATGCTTTATTTCCCCTCTCCTGCACTGGCAGATGCTTTATCTCCCCTCTCCTGCACTGGCAGATGCTTTAGCTCTCCTCTCCTGCACTGACAGATGCTTGCTCTCCCCTCTCTGCACTGACAGATGCTTTATCTCCCCTCTCCTGCACTGACAGATGCTTTATCTCCCACTCTCCTGCACTGGCAGATGCTTTCTTTCCCTCTCCTGCACTGGCAGATGCTTTATCTCCCTCTCCTGCACTGGCAGATGCTTTAGCTCTCTCTCCTGCACTGACAGATGCTTGCTCTCCTCTCTGCACTGCCAGGTGCTTTATCTCCCTCTCTGCACTGGCAGATGCTTTATCTCCCTCTCCTGCACTGACAGACGCTTTACTCTCCCTCTCCTGCACTGACAGATGCTTTCTCTCCCTCTCCTGCACTGCCAGACGCTTTCTCTCCCTCTCTGCACTGACAGACACTTTCTCTCCCTCTCCTGCACTGGCAGATGGTCTCTCTCCCCTCTTTGCACTGCCACTTTCTCTCCTGCACTAACAGATGCTTGCTCTTCCCTCTGTGCACTGCCAGGCGCTTTCTCTTCCCTCTCTGCACTGGCAGACGCTTGCTCTCTCCTCTCCTGTACTGCCAGACGCTTGCTCTCCCCTCTCCTGCACTGACAGTTGCTTTCTCTTCCCTCTCTGCACTGGCAGACGCTTGCTCTCTCCTCTCCTGTACTGCCAGACGCTTGCTCTCCCCTCTCCTGCACTGACAGTTGCTTTCTGTCTCCTCTCCTGCACTGCCAGACGCTTTCTCTCCCCCTCTCTGCACTGACAGACACTTTCTCTCCCTTGTCCTGCACTGCCAGATGGTCTCTCTCCCCTCTTTGCACTGCCACTTTCTCTCCTGCACTAACAGATGCTTGCTCTTCCCTCTGTGCACTGCCAGGCGCTTTCTCCCTCTCCTGCACTGGCAGATGCTTTATCTCTCCTCTCCTGCACTGACAGATGCTTGCTCTCCCCTCTCTGCACTGCCAGACACTTGCTCTCCCCTCTCTGCACTGCCAGACGCTTGCTCTCCCCTCTCCTGCACTGACAGTTGCTTTCTGTCTCCTCTCCTGCACTGCCAGACGCTTTCTCTCCCCCTCTGCACTGACAGACACTTTCTCTCCCTTGTCCTGCACTGCCAGATGGTCTCTCTCCCCTCTTTGCACTGCCACTTTCTCTCCTGCACTAACAGATGCTTGCTCTTCCCTCTGTGCACTGCCAGGCGCTTTCTCTTCCCTCTCTGCACTGGCAGACGCTTGCTCTCTGCTCTCCTGCACTGACAGATGCTTGCTTTCCCCTCTCTGCACTGCCAGGCGCTTTCTCTTCCCTCTCTGCACTGGCAGACGCTTGCTCTCTCCTCTCCTGTACTGCCAGACGCTTGCTCTCCCCTCTCCTGCACTGACAGTTGCTTTCTGTCTCCTCTCCTGCACTGCCAGACGCTTTCTCTCCCCCTCTCTGCACTGACAGACACTTTCTCTCCCTTGTCCTGCACTGCCAGATGGTCTCTCTCCCCTCTTTGCACTGCCACTTTCTCTCCTGCACTAACAGATGCTTGCTCTTCCCTCTGTGCACTGCCAGGCGCTTCTCTTCCCCTCTCTGCACTGGCAGACGCTTGCTCTCTCCTCTCCTGTACTGACAGGCGCTTGCTCTCCCTCTCCTGCACTGACAGTTGCTTTCTCTTCCCTCTCTGCACTGGCAGACGCTTGCTCTCTCCTCTCCTGTACTGCCAGACGCTTGCTCTCCCCTCTCCTGCACTGACAGTTGCTTTCTGTCTCCTCTCCTGCACTGCCAGACGCTTTCTCTCCCCCTCTCTGCACTGACAGACACTTTCTCTCCCTTGTCCTGCACTGCCAGATGGTCTCTCTCCCCTCTTTGCACTGCCACTTTCTCTCCTGCACTAACAGATGCTTGCTCTTCCCTCTGTGCACTGCCAGGCGCTTTCTCTCCCCTCTCCTGCACTGGCAGATGCTTTATCTCTCCTCTCCTGCACTGACAGATGCTTGCTCTCCCCTCTCTGCACTGCCAGACACTTGCTCTCCCCTCTCTGCACTGACAGACACTTTCTCTCCTCTCTCCTGCACTGACAGATACTTGCTCTCCACCCGCTGCACTGCCAGGCGCTTTCTCTCCCTCTCCTGCACTGACAGATGCTTGCTCTCCTCTCTGCACTGCCAGACACTTGCTCTCCCCTCTCTGCACTGACAGACACTTTCTCTCCCCTCTCCTGCACTGGCAGATGCTTTCTCTCCCCTCTCCTGCACTGGCAGATGCTTTCTCTCCCCTCTCCTGCACTTGCAGATGCTTTATCTCCCCTCTCCTGCACTGGCAGATGCTTTATCTCCCCTCTCCTGCAGTGGCAGATGCTTTATCTCCTCTCTCCTGCACTGGCAGATGCTTTATCTCCCCTCTCCTGCACTGGCAGATGCTTTATCTCTCCTCTCCTGCACTGACAGATGCTTGCTCTCCCCTCTCTGCACTGCCAGACACTTGCTCTCCCCTCTCTGCACTGACAGACACTTTCTCTCCTCTCTCCTGCACTGACAGATACTTGCTCTCCACCCGCTGCACTGCCAGACGCTTTCTCTCCCCTCTCCTGCACTGACAGATGCTTGCTCTCCCCTCTCTGCACTGCCAGACACTTGCTCTCCCCTCTCTGCACTGACAGACACTTTCTCTCCCCTCTCCTGCACTGGCAGATGCTTTCTCTCCCCTTTCCTGCACTGGCAGATGCTTTCTTTCCCCTCTCCTGCACTTGCAGATGCTTTATCTCCCCTCTCCTGCACTGGCAGATGCTTTATCTCCCCTCTCCTGCAGTGGCAGATGCTTTATCTCCTCTCTTCTGCACTGGCAGATGCTTTATCTCCTCTCTTCTGCACTGACAGACGCTTTCTCTGCCGCCACTAACCACCCTGGAAAGTACTGCCGACTAGAGACTACAGATACAGGCTGGGCTGTGTGGGAAAAGAGATAAAGCATCACGTGATCATACCTACTGGGGACCTCCTCTAGTCACCTGACACTCCTTACGGGGTGATGACGTCACACGCAGACCTTCGCCCGACTCAGTCATGTGACAGAAGCTGCGGTCATATGACTTGCTAGCCGCAAAATGGCGACGGATAAAGAGTGAGAGGCGGACGGGAGGGTCGGAGCGGTGAGTGCGACCACTTCTTGTGTTATTTACCCAGAGCGCAGGGTTAGGGTCCCCCCGGCCTCTGATAATTATTATACGGTGGACTACAAGGCTCAGCGCGGCTTTTGTGCAGGGGATGCTGGTGGTTATAGTTGTAGAGCAGCTAAAGCCTCCTGTATTGCTGTGTGGTGTAATTGTCTGTACAAGGCGAAATTAGAAGGAAAACTCCTGTCATCCCCGTGTCCGGCAGTGGTTGTAGTGCCCCCTCCCCGCTCTTTGCTTCTTTCTGTCCCGTCAGCAGGAGACGTGATCATCCGGGAATCTCCTATCAGTGCGGCTGCGTCATGTGACTCCTGCCGCCATGTACACTCACAACGTATACATAGTGTGGATATGTATATACATATATCCGGGGCAGGCGCGTGCGTATCGTGAGCGGGCGCGTGCGTATCGTGAGTGGGCACGTGGCGCGTGCGCTTCGTGAGCGGGCGCGTGCGTATCGTGAGCGGGCATGTTTGGTCATGTGGTGATAAGAGGACTTTACTGGGGGTTACCTGCAGGGCTGCAGCTATCGATTATACTAGTAATCAAGTATTCTATCGATTAGTCGAGTACTCTAATAAGAAAATAGCCCCATTACCCCCCCAGTGCCATCAGTCCTCTGTGCCATCACCTCCCCAGTGCCATCAGTCCTCTGTGCCATCACCTCCCCAGTGCCATCAGTCCTCTGTGCCATCACCTCCCCCAGTGCCATCAGTCCTCTGTGCCATCACCTCCCCCAGTGCCATCAGTCCTCTGTGCCATCACCTCCCCCAGTGCCATCAGTCCTCTGTGCCATCACCTCCCCAGTGCCATCAGTCCTCTGTGCCATCACCTCCCCCAGTGCCATCAGTCCTCTGTGCCATCACCTCCCCCAGTGCCATCAGTCCTCTGTGCCATCACCTCCCCCAGTGCCATCAGTCCTCTGTGCCATCACCTCCCCAGTGCCATCAGTCCTCTGTGCCATCACCTCCCCCAGTGCCATCAGTCCTCTGTGCCATCACCTCCCCTAGTGCCATCAGTCCTCTGTGCCATCACCTCGCCCCAGTGCCATCGGTCCTCTGTGCCATCACCTCGCCCCAGTGCCATCGGTCCTCTGTGCCATACCTCCCCAGTGCCATTAGTCTGTGCCATCACCTCCCCAGTGCCATTAGTCTGTGCCATCACCTCCCCAGTGCCATCGGTCCTCTGTGTATCACCTCCCCAGTGCCATCGGTCCTCTGTGCCATCACTCCCCCAGTGCCATCGGTCCTCTGTGCCATCACCTCCCCCCAGTGCCATCGGTCCTCTGTGCCATCACCTCCCCCCAGTGCCATCGGTCCTCTGTGCCATCGCCTCCCCCCAGTGCCATCAGTCCTCTGTGCCATCGCCTCCCCCAGTGCCATCGGTCCTCTGTGCCATCGCCTCCCCTTAGTGCCATCGGTCCTCTGTGCCATCGCCTCCCCTTAGTGCCATCGGTCCTCTGTGCCATCGCCTCCCCTTAGTGCCATCGCCTCCCCTTAGTGCCATCGGTCCTCTGTGCCATCACCTCCCCCCAGTGCCATCAGTCCTCTGCCATCACCTCCCCCCAGTGCCATCAGTCCCCGGCGCCAATACTTACCTCTCCTGTAGGGTGCGCCGCGACTCTCCACAGCTGCCTCCTCGTCTTCTCTGCGCGCTGCACTGCCGTCCTGACATCACACAGCGTCCGCTCACGTGCTCTATGTCCTGACAATGTGTCAGGATCCAGCGCATTGCGGATCAGCGGGTGACCACGGAGAGGGAGTAATAGCAAGCGCTTCACTCCCGCTCCGTGGTCACATGGCACAAACGAATCCTCGATGCAAAAATTAGCATTGAGGATTTTTCTTTGTCGAGTTACTTGATTTAATCGATTACTCGTTGCAGCCCCAGTTCCCTGCTCCAAAAAGAAAAAAGGGAACGTGCGGTGTAATAATTATTTCCGAATGTTGCAGATGAGTCATAAGAACTGTCAGCAGGTACCCTGCTTGTTGATGGTTTCCACTGGTTGGATGAATTGACCTGTGTGTGGTTGGAGTAGTATAAGGAGGTCCAGCAGTGATTACTGATTTGAGGGGGTACTCGTGGAGGCCGCACCCAGAGCTGGAGGCTCATATTTGGG
The DNA here is from genome assembly GCA_033119425.1 of Bufotes viridis. NCBI lineage: Eukaryota > Metazoa > Chordata > Amphibia > Anura > Bufonidae > Bufotes > Bufotes viridis. The sequence continues at coordinate 6,130,662 of CM065595.1, read as the reverse complement.
GGGGGGGGGGGTCATCCTCTGACAATAATAACTTTCCCTCCATTTTGTGTCCAGTGTTTACAGTCTGGGGGCCGGACAAGATGGCGTCTCGCCACGATCACGCAGACACGTCCCCGTTCCTGACTCAGGCAGATGACGTGGATGAGGTGAAAGCCGTAGGGGTTCCCACGCGTGTGCTGGATGAAGAGGACGAGGAGAGCCCGGAACGCACGACGTGCACGCTCTGACCGGCATCTCCTACAGGCGCTCCGTCACCATCGTAGGCATCCTCTTCTACGTCAACCTGCTGAACTACATGGACCGCTTCACCGTCGCTGGTAGGTGGGGGAGGGGTGACACATCGGCAGGGCAGGTTTATCAGGGGTGGGGGATGGTGTAGACGGAGGTGACCCATGACCCTGCCCCCTCCTTACTCCTGATTGTCAGCATCTTGAAGTATTAGCACAAGGTACAACTAATAGACGTCCTTATCTTAAGAGCGGACGCTTGGATGTCTACCAGAGGCTTTAGAATGCTTGGTATTTAAAGGGACAGATCATTTAAAGGGACTGTCTGCATTAGTGGATTCTAAAGGAAGATGTTTTTTATGATCAGAGGGAGCAATCTGTTGTTTTTTACCGGAGCAGCGCCCCTCTTGTCCATGGTCGTTTTTGGTATTGCGGCACCAGACCATTCAGGTGCATACCAGACCGGTGGAGAAGGGGGGCGCTGTTTCTGCAGCAGTAAAAGGAAAGCAAGGCAACGGTCTAATCCCACACAATCCCCTTTAAGGGACCACAGGCAGCAGGAAACCTGGAGAGGCTCATTACATCTGCAGAGTCTCGGAGAAACCATGGCCTGGAAAGAGCCGGGCACTGGGAGAAGAGTCCTGGGGGGTGTCCCCTCTGGTGTCTCCCTGACCAGCTCGGCTAGATTGATCGACTTCTCCTCGTTTCTTGCTGCCTTTGATTCGTGGTCCCTTTAATAAAGCGGTGTTCCCCATTCAGGACCCAAAAGAGTGGAGAGGGACTAAAGAAAAAGTAAATGTCTCTCTCCGGAGGACCCCATCGTTGTATGGACAGCGCTTTGATTTAATCCGGAACTGTAATACTTCATTACCCCAGTGGTGGCGCTGCAGGAAAATGGAATACTTGATGGTGGATTCCCTAACGGATTACAATCGATCAAAGTGATCGCTTCTCATCAGGAGCGCCCCCTAACAAGTATCGGGGTCGACACATGATGAGGACGCAGGGAATATTGACCGGTAGGGATGAAGCTGTCTGGTCATTGCTTAGCTGTTGTGAGGGGTCAGCATCCCCTTAGAGGGGCTCCGTGTGTGGGAATCCATTGATATCTATTCCCCCCCCCCCCCCACTCATTTCAGTGGGTGCCGCCCCTGCAGATATCAGGGGGACCCCCCACTGTTATGTCGCTGAGCTGACGATGAATGTATTAGCGGGATCCTCTGTGTTCTTCCTGGCAGGAGTGCTCCCGGACCTGGAGAGCGCCTTCAAGATCAAGGACGGTTCCTCGGGATTGGTACAAACAGGTAAGAGGTTACGTCCGCTCCCGCCATTATGAGGGACAGGTCTGACCGGGTGGGCGGCCATTACTGATCCAACACCACTCGCTAAAGCCTTATATCAGATCTCATGGGATAGATGAGTAGATGAGACGGGGGGGGGGGGGGGATATATAATAAGGTCTGTCAGCAGGTAGCCTGCTTGTTCATGGTTTCCAGGTAGCATGAGATTTGTGAGAGTAAAAAAAGAAATGTTCTAGAAATATTAAAGGGGTTTTCTGGTTACTACAAGTTTACTCCGCACCAATCCCAAGATCGGGGGTCCCGGTTGACCTTTTCTAATGGAGTAGCAGGTCAGGAGTACAGCGCTCCCTTCTGTCCGGCTGTCACATACAGCATTCACGGATCGGCGGGACCTGCGGCTTTATTACATGAGGAAACGGTACCCCCAGTCGCGGGATTAGTGGGCGGACAGCTGATCAGTTAGTCAGCCTCCATCCTGTGCACAGGGAACAATTTACAGTAACTGGAATACCCCTTTAAGGAGGCGCTGTCATAGGAGGTGGAGCTCCACTTTAGGGGAGGGTGATTCGAGTCGCGCTGCACACACTTTACCTCTGCACCTCCTCCCCTCCCCCTCCAGTGTTCATCTGCAGCTACATGGTGCTGGCTCCAGTTTTCGGATACTTGGGCGATCGATGGAACAGGAAGTACATTATGTGCGTGGGGATCTCCTTCTGGTCGGTCATCACCCTGTGCAGCTCCTTCATTCCCAAAGAGGTAACTTCATGAAGAAATGTCCAGAAAATATCGCTTGTGTCGTAACGCCACCCCTCCCCCAACCAGTCAGATAGGCCATCCAAGATGGGTCCCCGTTACCTTATCAGTGGTGGTCCCGCACGATCTACACACAGATGTGGCGCTGTTTCTGATCATAGGCATCCTTGTTGTTGTTTTTTAATTCCTGACACCCTTTAATGTGTTCCACGTTGGTTGTCACCCACCTCTCCTGGCACCAGGAAGGCGGATCTGTATTCGCTGGCGATTAATCTTGTTTTGCTGCTCCTTCTCCAGTATTTTTCCCTCTTCCTGCTCACACGGGGACTGGTCGGAGTGGGAGAGGCGAGTTACTCCACCATCGCCCCCACCATCATTGCTGACCTCTTTGTGGCAGACCAGCGGAGCCGCATGTTGTCCGTCTTCTACTTCGCCATTCCAGTGGGCTGGTGAGTACCCTGTGTAAATGAAGACTCCCTCCCGTACTCAGCTGAGGGTTTGTTACAATTGTAGCCAGCCCTCTGTGAGTTAAGCAGAGCGGACTCCACACTGATACACTGTAACAGGTCAGGACACGTGAACAGTTCGCTCTGGTGATGTGTTCACCTCACCAAGAATTGTGTAGACCGGATATATTGTAACAGACACCCAGCTGTGGGAAGTGCCATGTCAGTTTAAGTTGTTTTTTCTAGTCGCAACTGGCATTTTCACGTTGCCCTCGCCATTTCTGAAAAGGGGTGTAGTGAGGGTGGGGTGTGGGCTTTCCCAGCACATTTATCATTGCCCACACCAGAAACTGGCATAAATGATAGGAGCTGCACTAGATGACGTTCTGGCGCACGGACTGCCGGAGGAGGCGCCTCGTTAGAAATGAAGTGTCCGCTCCGGCAGCGCAGGGCTCATCAAGACCAGCATAGCACATGTCAGGGCCGAGGTATATTGGGAGCTGCAGAACTTGTGTTGGTTTCTTTCAGGTCATTAGACATTCTATTGGTCGGGTCCTTAGTCTGATCGGACTCTGGGAAAGCTGAGTGACAGCAGTATTCCCACCATTGGCTTCTGTGCAGGGTTGTCGCGCAGCTTTCCCAGGCAAATATATTCTGTATTCTGTAATTAAGCCTGAAATTCTGACTATTACAGCGGCCTGGGATACATCGCAGGGTCCAAGGTGACGAGCGCTGCCGGGGACTGGCACTGGGCTTTACGGGTGAGTGAGGGGCCACGACCTGTGGGGGAGGGGCGCCTGTAGGGAGCTGTGATATCCTTTATGTGTAAGTTGAGTCTATTGTCCTGTAATGCCCTGGAACAACATGGGAGTTACTTACAGCTCTCTGTCCTGAAAAGACATCATGCCTCCTAGGGCTAGCTCCACTGAGTGTAATGATACCTTTCACTTAGTGATGCACTGCTTCAATCTGGACTAAAAAAAAAAGAACTTATCTGCATGCAAATGAGCAGGTAAGTGCACCGCCACTGCGTCCTCTGCCAGCCCCTCCCTCTCCTTGATTGGCAGCGACAGGTGATAGGACTGTGCAGGAACCTGGCCCTGTCTATCTGCAAGGAGAGGGAGCAGGAAAGGCAGTGATGCACAGAGTGCCTTGGGCCCGCCCTCAGTGCACTTAACTGCTCATTTGCATATAGATACGTCCTTCTGTGTCCAGAGTGAAGCAGTGTAGGCGAAGTGAAAGAGATCATTACAGTCAGCTGAGATAGCCTTACAAGGCATTGTGCCTGGCTTATCAGGGAACTTCCTCTTGACACTCCCTTTAAGTCCACATGTAGGGCGGTCCTCAAGGTGTTAATGTCTCCTCCTTGTGACAGGTCACCCCAGGTCTGGGCCTCATCGCTGTCTTGCTGCTTGTCTTCTTTGTGGAGGAGCCTCCCAGAGGAGCCGCGGAGAGGAAAACCGACAAACCCCTGAACCCCACTCCTTGGATCTCGGATGTGAAGGCGTTGCTGAAAAAGTGGGTGTCGCTGTGTAGTGATGGTTGTCACCCCTCCGCACGGTTCCTCCAGGGTCACTCACCTGTCTCTCTCTCTCTGTAGCCCCAGCTTTATGCTTTCTACTCTTGGGTTCACGACGGTGGCATTTGTCACAGGCGCCCTCGCCCTCTGGGCTCCATCTTACCTGGTGCGGGCGCGGAATGTGCTGTACAAGACCGAGCCCTGTCATGACGCTATATGTAACTATGATGACAGGTAAGGGGCTGTTTACTGGCTGAAGTCTGTGTGTGCGCCTCAGCTTTCCATGAAGGCAGATCTGAATGAGAGCAAAGTCTATAAAGAGACGAGCCGACATGAGCCGCTGATCCTGCAGGGGAGCACGTGTACATATCCCATCCCTGCAGTGCAGACATGAGCCGGTGATCCTGCAGGGGAGCACGTGTACATATCCCATCCCTGCAGTGCAGACATGAGCCGGTGATCCTGCAGGAGAGCACATATCCCATCCCTGCAGTGCAGACCTGAGCCGCTGATCCTGCAGGGGAGCACATGTACATAACCCATCCCTGCAGTGCAGACATGAGCAGCTGATCCTGCAGGGCAGCACGTGCACATATACCATCCCTTCAGTGCAGACATGATCCGCTGATCCTGCAGGGGAGCACGTGTACATATCCCATCCCTGCAGTGCAGACATGAGCCACTGATCCTGCAGGGGAGCACATGTACATATCCCATCCCTGCAGTGCAGACATGAGCCGCTGATCCTGCAGGAGCATGCACATATCCCATCCCTGCAGTGCAGACATGAGCCGCTGATCCTGCAGGGGAGCACATATCCCATCCCTGCAGTGCAGACATGAGCAGCTGATCCTGCAGGGAGCACATGTACATATCCCATCCCTGCAGTGCAGACATGAGCAGCTGATCCTGCAGGGGAGCACATGTACATATCCCATCCCTGCAGTGCCGACATGAGCCGCTGATCCTGCAGGAGAGCACATATCCCATCCCTGCAGTGCAGACCTGAGCCGCTGATCCTGCAGGGGAGCACATAACCCATCCCTGCAGTGCAGACATGAGCAGCTGATCCTGCAGGAGCCATGTACATATCCCATCCCTGCAGTGCAGACATGAGCCGCTGATCCTGCAGGGGAGCACATGTACATAACCCATCCCTGCAGTGCAGACATGAGCAGCTGATCCTGCAGGGCAGCACGTGCACATATACCATCCCTTCAGTGCAGACATGAGCAGCTGATCCTGCAGGGGAGCACATATCCCATCCCTGCAGTGCAGACATGAGCAGCTGATCCTGCAGGGGAGCACATGTACATATCCCATCCCTGCAGTGCAGACATGAGCAGCTGATCCTGCAGGGGAGCACATAACCCATCCCTGCAGTACAGACATGAGCAGCTGATCCTGCAGGGGAGCACATGTACATATCCCATCCCTGCAGTGCAGACATGAGCAGCTGATCCTGCAGGGGAGCACATGCACATATCCCATCCCTGCAGTGCAGACATGAGCAGCTGATCCTGCAGGGGAGCACATGTACATATCCCATCCCTGCAGTGCAGACATGAGCCGCTGATCCTGCAGGAGAGCACATATCCCATCCCTGCAGTGCAGACATGAGCCGCTGATCCTGCAGGGGAGCACATATCCCATCCCTGCAGTGCAGACATGAGCAGGTGATCCTGCAGGGGAGCACATATCCCATCCCTGCAGTGCAGACATGAGCAGCTGATCCTGCAGGGGAGCACATATCCCATCCCTACAGTGCAGACATGAGCAGCTGATCCTGCAGGGGAGCACATGTACATATCCCATCCCTGCAGTGCAGACATGAGCAGCTGATCCTGCAGATGAGCACATGAGATGTACATATCCCATCCCTGCAGTGCAGACATGAGCAGCTGATCCTGCAGATGAGCACATGAGATGTACATATCCCATCCCTGCAGTACAGACAAGAGCAGTTGATCCTGCAGGGGAGCACATATCCCATCCCTGCATCACAGTCATGAGCCACTGATCCTGCAGGGGAGCACATATCCCATCCCTGCAGTGCAGACATGAGCCGCTGATCCTGCAGGGGAGCACATATCCCATCCCTGCAGTGCAGACATGAGCAGCTGATCCTGCAGGGGAGCACATATCCCATCCCTGCAGTACAGACAAGAGCAGTTGATCCTCCATATCCTATCCTTTCAGAGTAGACCTAAGCAATCAGTCCTGCTGCAGACCATTTAATATATATCCTGCCCCTTCGTGATAGACATAAGCAATCGATGCTGCAGATTGGGAGCAGAATACCTCATCATTAAGTGTAGTTTGGTCGCCCTGTCGTCCTCCATGTTCGGGCAGAGCCCCTGTGATGATCTCTCTGACGCCTTTCTTTGCAGTCTGATCTTCGGCATGATCACGGTGCTCACCGGCTTCCTGGGAGTCGGAGCCGGAGTGGAAATCAGTAAACGGTACCGCAAGGTGAACCCCCGCGCAGACCCCATAGTGTGTGCTTGCGGGATGCTGAGCTCCGCCCCCTTCCTGTACTTGGCGCTGGTCTTCGCTGACACCAGTCTGGTGGCCACCTACGTAAGTCTATGGGCGGGTTTAGTGTTGTCCTTACCTGATCCATAGTAATGGATAACCTCCTGTGCTGCTCCTTGTCCTCCATTCAGCGTGTTCTGTCCCCTCTGCAGGTTTTCATCTTCATCGGGGAGACGTTGCTGTCATTGAACTGGGCCATCGTGGCTGACATGCTCCTGGTGAGTGACCCGTCCTGGGGTTCCCCCGTCATGTCTGGTCCTATATTTATGTAGACATGTCCTCTCCTTCCAGTATGTAGTGATCCCCACAAGACGCTCCACTGCTGAGGCCATGCAGATAATGGTGTCCCACCTGCTGGGCGACGCCGGGAGCCCCTACCTCATTGGGGTGGTGAGTAGTCGTCATAGATATTACTACAAGGTGGGGAGGTTAATGTCTGTCTACAGGGGTTAATGATGGGGGGGGGGGCACTTGGCCTCCATGATCAGCCCCTTGTCCAGGACGCTGGGCCTTTAATTGCATACATGTCAACTGCTACCTGATCGTCTGTGAAGTATAACCCTCAGCATTTCACTGCATGAATCCTCAGATATCAGACCGTATCAGCAGAGGGAAGCCGGAATCTACCCTTCTGTCGTTCCGCAGCCTGGAGTACGCCCTCATGGCCTGTGCCTTTGTGGGTGCCCTGGGTGGAGGTTTCTTCTTGGCGACGGCCCTCTTTATCGAGAAGGATCGGAAAAAGGCGGAAATGGTGTCGGAAGGTGCGTGCCAAGTCTGTGTACGTGTGTCCACTGGTTATTCCAGCACAAAGCCTGTCATAGACACTGATAATACAGCGGCCTGTTCTCCAGCTTCCCAGATGGTGACGCCCCGTCAGTGTCTGAGAGGAGGGGATATATAATGTATAGATCACACATGACATTATCTTTGCAACTACTTTCCCATCATACCCTATTATGTATGTACTTCATAGAATCCCCCATCATCCTGCTATGAGAACCCACTATACACGACCGTCCCTCACTGACCACAGCAGAGCCGAGTATGTATGGATGCTATACTCTGGTCAGTGTCTGGATCCTGATTACAGGGAAGCAGCAGTATTGTGAATGCAGCTCTGGGTGTGGCTGGAGTAGGAGGCAAGTTGCTCAATATCGTAGTCAGATGATAAGCTTTAACCCTTCCTGCATTGTCATGTCCGTGCATGTACTGGTGGTTGCTCGGACACAGATGCTGTCAGGTGCTGGAGGGCGGCTGTGATCGACAGACAGTATAAGACGCCTTTCACACACACGATACGGATTGTGTCCACATCTGTCCAGGAAAAAACGGAAGGTTTTGCATGCAAGTGCAGTTAGTTTTGTCTGCAATTGTGTTCAGTGGTTCCGTTTTTTTCTGTGCGGGTGCATTTGATGCGTTTTTCATGCGTGTGGGAAAAAAAACTGGAGCATTACAAACAACATCTCCTAGCAACCATCAGTGAAAAACGCATCGCATCCGGATCCTCATTGACTTCTATGGGACCAGGGCTGCGTGAAAAATGTAGAATATAGAACATGCTGCAATTTTTCACGTAACACAGAAAATCAACACATGATAGAAATAACTGGGTCAGGATTCAGTGCGTTACGACCACCCTGCGATGCTTGCGCACTATAGGAAAAATCCTATCTGGTGGTCAGGATGGTCAGAGCACGCATGCAGCCACCTCATATCTGCACTGCAGCAGTGGTCGTAACCATGGAAACGAGGAGTGTATAATGGGATGGAAATAGTAATCCAGCCAGCAAAGGAAGCAATATGGAGAATCCCAATACATTAGTAAGTGGCTTGTATTAGTTCTCTCTACATGATAAATGCCACTTGCTGAAGGGACACGACCCCTTAAACTGCCCCTTGCTGGCGATTGCCCCTCTCCACACCTGACCAGCGGGAGGTTATGCCTTGACAGCCTCTATAGTTAGGCACAGACTCCTACTTACACCATTTTTACTTCCAGGTCTGGTGTCTGAGGCGGAGACGGTTGAAGACGGAATTGTGGTCCCGAAACGTGGACGGTCCACCAGGGTCCCAGTCTCCAGCGTCCTCATATAAGCCCCTCACGGTCTGCAATCACAAGGGACAAATTGTAGAGATTCTTGGCTTGACCTGGTACCAGAGATGCAGGCGCCACGATTGGCCGTGGCTGCTACTGGTGGAACGTGGAACTTATTCATGTCACCTGGTGGTGATGACGATGATCCCCAGGTGTGCGGGTGAGGAAGAGCCACCCCTGTGCTTACATCGCCACCCTAATAACCCTGCACCGCCATGTCTTCTGTTGGACCGCCGCTCACACCTCAGGACTTACCAGTCTCCGTATTTAATAATGGTTTTGCGAACTCAAGACGCTGGTTTTAAATTTGGTTCTTTTATGGGCAATGAATGTTTAACTTTTTAATGGGAAATACAGTTTTGTTGGGTACCGAACACAATCCTCGTCTGGGGCCTATACCAAGAAGAGTATGTGGGTGCAACGTGGTTGGGTGGCAGTACGGTGAGCGGTGTGCTACTGGTGGTCAGTCGCGGAGATTCCTGGCCGCTGAGCCATCCTCTTACTCTTTATGAAATATTCATGAATCGCGCGCTGCTGTTCATTTGTTCGTTAGTGGTGTCAGCTCGTCAGTTTGGGCTGGTCAGGGAGGGTTGACCTCTAGTGGAGGGTGAATAATGGAGGAGCCTAGGTGTGGCGTTTAGGGTTAATATTAACCATTTTCTGGTTCTGGAAGCCATAAGGCTGTTTTATTTATATATATATATATATCGCTTGAAGTATCTTGAAATGAAAAACAAAAAGGCCTCTTTCACACGGGGGTGCGTTGCGGGAAAATGCGCGAGTTTTCCGTGCGTGTGCAAATTTTATAATGCGTTTTGCACGCGCATGTGAAAATCGCCATGTTTGGTACCCAGACCCGAAGCCGGACTTCATCACTGAAGTCCGGTTTCGGGTTGAGTATTCTGTAGATTTTATTATTTTCCCTTATAACATGGTTATAAGGGAAAATAATAGCATTCTCAATAAAGAATGCTTTGTAGAATGTGGATGGAGGGGTTAAAAATAAAAAAATTACCTCACCTTATCCACTTGATCGCGTAGTTGCCGATCTCTTCTCTCTTCTTCATTCATTAGCTGCCGTCTAAAGGACCTGTGATGACATGGTAATGGATCATGTGATTGGACCATGTGATGTGACATCACCACAGGTCCTTTAGACGGCAGCTAATGCTTGAAGAAGAGAGAAGAGATCGGCAACTACGCGATCAAGTGGCTAATGTGAGTTAATTTTTATTTTTAACCCCTTAATCCACATTTTACTATGCATTCTGTATTGAGAATGCTATTATTTTCTCTTATCATGTTATAAGAAAAAATAATAAAGATCTGGTCCCAACTCTTAGCAACCATGCAGGACAATCGCACTGCATCCACACTTGCTTGCGATTTTCCCACAGCCCCATTCACTTCTATGGGGCCTGCGTTGCGTGAAAAATGCAAACTATAGAGCATGCTCCGATTTTCACGCAACGCAGAAGTGATGCGTGAAAATCACCGCTCATGTACACAGCCCCATAGAAATGAATGGGTCCGGATTCAGTGCGGGTGCAATGCGTCCTCCTCACGCATTGCACCCACGCAGAAATCACGCCCGTGTGAAAGGGGCCAAAAACTTTATTAGTGATTCCTTTTAAAACAATAGGTAGTGTCTAACGTCCAATGATAAATATAAGATACAATGGGGAATCAATCATCAGGTTACAGGACCGTATCCACGGTATCAGTACATGCAACCTGGTGATATCTCACTGAGTCCCCCAGCAATTGGTAGGGTAAGGGTGTAAAGTCCCAATTAGGGTTGTTGCGGGTATCGAACTTTCGATACCAGGATTAGTATTTTATCGATACTGGGCTGCGCTACTGCACAGCCCAGTATCGGAGACCGTGGCTGCGCCGCTCTCAGAGCGGCCATGTTCTCCACAGCAGCACAGGGAGAAGGAGGCCGTCTCTCCCTCCCCCTGTGCTGCTTCCACCAATAGAGCGAGAGGGGCGGGGAGCACTGGCCACCTGAGGGGTTTATTTCCACGGATCGCAACGCTGGGTCACAGGCAGGTGCCGGCAATATATTCCTGCTGCCTGTGTTTGTATATGAATGGTTTCTTGTCATTGGTGGGCAGTGCGCCCCCCCACCCCCCCCCCCAGTATTAAAGATATTAGTGGCCAGTGCCCCATCCCCCCATTCTCTGTATTAAAATCATGGCGGTGTCACGCTGTTCTGCACCTCGTTCTCCTGGGCGAATGGAGTCACACAGGGGAGGAACTGCTCTGTGTCCTTCATCAAGAAATCGAATCCCGCTTTCTCAGCGACAACTTAATATCGGAACCATGGTGACCGACAACGGGAAGTACATGATGTCGGCGCTACGTCAAGGAGGGCTGAGCCACTCGCCTTGCATGGCACACGTGTTCAATCTGGTTGTCAAGTCTTCCACCCATCAGCAAGACATCCTAAAAATGGCCAGGAAACTTTGCATGCAGTTCAGCCACTTGTACACCGCAAAGCACACCCTCCTGCAGTGCCAGAACGGCATCCCCCAACATAGGCTGATATGCGACGTTTCCACCCGTTGGAATTCCACCCTCCATATGTTGGACCATTTATACGAACAGAGAAAGGCCATCAACGATTTCTTGTGTGACACTTGCCGTTTACTTAGGCCCTTTGAGGATGCCACGTTATTTGTCAGTCGCCAGAACTACGGGATGAACAATGTCATTCCACTGCTTTGTCAAGGAAAAGATGTTGGTAAATCTGGCTGGTCAGGGGACTGGAAACATGGTAGCTAGATCTGCAACTGGCAGAGTCTGCCCTGGAAAAGCTGTCCTGCCCGGCCAGTAGTGTGGCATCAGAGCTGGTGTTTAGTGCGGCGGGGGCCATAGTTACCCCAAGAAGAACTCGCCTGTCCAAAATGTTGAGAGACTGACCTTTGTCAAGATGAATCGGGCGTGGATCGGCAAGGATTTCCACCCACCAATGCCTGATGCATCAGATTAGATCATCCATGCTGCCTCACCCAAATCTTGACAAAAGAGACCGGTTTCTTCTGGCTACATACCTCAGCTACTATTCTGATGCTGCCACCGTCCTGATGCCACACATCTGATGCCAAGTGCTCCTTCTTACACCTACCTTTATCAGTCGGTACTGTTGGTGCCATCCACCTCCCCACTCTGTCACTGGGTCACCCTGTGGTCTCCTGATGCTGATGCCACCTCCACACTATGTCACCTTGCCACTCTGTGGTCTCCTGATGCTGCCGCCACCCCCAGACTCTGTCATTGGGCCACGCTGTGGTCTCCTCATGCTGCTTCCACCTCACCACTATGTCATAGGACCACTCTGTGTCCTCCTCATGCTGTTTCCACCTTACTACTAGGTCATAGGGCCACTCTGTGGACTTCTCATGCTGTTTCCACACTTCATGACTACTCCACTATTTTGGCTTTTGGCCTGGCTGACATAATCATTTATTTGATCTTTCTTCTGATCTGTCGGAAGGAAAAATGAGACGCACAACGGATCCTGTCTGTGTAGCAGCTGTAAGGCCTGCATGGTCCCATCAGAATTGGCTTGTGATTTGGTAGCCAAAAGCAGGAGTGGGTACAAAACACAGACATGCAGATATTCCATTGACGTGTCATCTCTGTTTTGGATCGACTCCTTTTTTTTTTTTTTTTGGGGCATTGGCAATACTGATGGATTACTGACCAAATGCTCACCGATTGAAGGCGGATGCTCCACAGACAGGATCTGTTTTTTGTGGGTTATTGTTCTGACGGATCAGAGAAAGGGCAAAATAAACAGTGATGTCAACTCAAACTTACTGCTGACACCCTCTCCACACTGTCAGGGGGCTTTACTTGTATAAGCGTTTAATAGAACAGGTTCTGTAGAAATCTATGTGGAATCAGCTGACGACGGTGTAAAAGGAGTGCGCTTCTTCTTGGCACTAACATCGACCTGTAAGGCTGAGTTCACACTTGAGTTATTTGGTCAGTTTTGGCCTCGTGACTGCCCAAATAAGTTTGGTGTGCAGTGATTCTAAGAGCGACACCTGTCATCTACATGTCATACGGACTCACAGTATTATTTCACTACCACAGCAGACTCCCTATGCGTGTTACTGAAAGGCACAGTGTTCTACATCACTATAAAGGCTCTCTGCAGCCAGGAAATAGCCGTTTTTTTAACACGATTCGCCGCAAATAAATTCGGACTGAACCGAATCTTTTTGAAAAATTTGGCGAACCAGCCAAATCAAATTTTTGAGAAATTCGCTCATCTCTAGTCCTAATATATGAATGGACAGTGCAGAGATCCTTATCATGGTCTCTATACCTAGGCCTCTGAACATCACAAGATGGCATCCTTTACGTCTACAGGAAAGAAGTTTTCACTGTCATCATAGAAGAGGATTCTTTACTATAAGAGCAGTGGGACTATGGAGCTCTCCGCCAGAGGAGGTGGTGATGGTGGATTCATTGTACAGGTTTTAGAGGGACCTCAATGCCTTTCTTGAACATAAAAGTACTGATTTCAGGATTTGTTAAATCTCCTCCAATGTGACTCTAAGCGACACATGAAAGTCTTGCTTTGGGGAACATTTCTATGTGATTTTTCTCTAAAAACTACACCTGAGTTCAGCTGGGGGAGGGTCGACATAAGACTGAAAGGGCATGCAGTTTTACTAAGCCTTTTGACCATTCAGGAAGGTACCGGAGACTTAGAAATGACCTTTTCTTGATTATTTGACAGCAGATGCTTTGATTAGATCTGAAAAGCCCAAATCACTAAGAATGTCATGTTCTACACTTAAACAAAGGTGGGCTAAACGTCCCCGGCCCCTTGTGCGGCGAGGTCGGGTTTTAATCGGCCTCAGTTTTGACAGTTTTGTCTCTCCACTGCAGTTTGTTTCCACCAAGACACAATAGATCCTTAGAAGAATTGTAACCCTCGGAAATATTCTCTTCAAAGGCTCCTTTTGTACCGTTTGGTTGATGCGGAGCCCTATGGGGCCGTCTTCACGTTCAGCCAGTGTTGAGTTCAGTCTTGCAGATCGTTGTAATTCATTGTAGAGTCCAGATCTTCTACATTTCCATTCACAAGATATTTGGAGTAGCTACGGCAAGATCCCTGAGAATATCCTTTATAAACCTTTTGGCAATGACTTCATAAAAAAGATATTCTGTCAGAAAGGGAAGGAACAATTTGATCTATTAGAGGTAAAAACCTTAAACACCTCACTAGGAGAAAACCGGCTCCAGGTTCCTTCGCATAGTCCAGGGGATTTAATCGGACATTTCTCTGGCGATGACATGAGTGCTACTCACAGCGTTCTTCTGCTTTTTCCTCTTCTCGACTCTACAAAAGACCTCCGCAGATCTACGCCAGACTGAAGAGATAATTTCGGACCTTGTAGTGCTTTGCTTGTTGTCTCAAATCTTTTTGAAGTGTCATTATAAAAAACAACTTATAATGCTATTTCCAGCGATGACATCCGTCTTAAGAGACCTCCATTTTTAAAAATATCTTCTTCATCCAGGTCAGAGACAATCTTCACAAGAGCCTCTTTCATTTTGTTTCTTTACCTTGACCTAGAGATTTTGTGGCATCTGCCCGACATCCCCTCCTAGTCTCACTTTAGACTTTGGGAACAAGATACTCAGATCCAGATTGACTTAGATGAGTCGCCAACATCTGATAACAATGAGTCGATGCAGTGAAGAAGACATAAAGCTGTTTTGCAGAAATATACAGAATTAGGACATGCATTAGCGGCTGCTTTACCAACCAGGCTTAAAGGGAACCTGTCAGCATGAAAATGCAATGTAAGCTAAAGGAACCATGTTATAGAACAGGAGGAGCTGAGCAGATTGATGGATGTTTGTGGTAAAGGATTCAGTATAAATTGTATTTAATTCATTTAAATTCCTGTTTATTATGAGCTTTCAAGTCAAGGAGGAGGTCCTATCAATGATTGACAGCCTTCCTCTATGAGGAGGAGGTCCTATCGGTGACTGACAGCCTGCCCTCTATGAGGAGGAGGTCCTATCAGTGACTGACAGCCTGCCCTCTATGAGGAGGAGGTCCTATCGGTGACTGACAGCCTTCCCTCTATGAGGAGGAGGTCCTATCAGTGACTAACAGCCTGCCCTCTATAAGAAGGAGGTCCTATCAGTGACTGACAGCCTTCCCTCTATAAGGAGGAGGTCCTATCAGTGACTGACAACCTGCCCTCTATGAGGAGGAGGTCCTATCAGTGACTGACAGCCTGCCCTCTATGAGGAGGAGGTCCTATCAGTAACTGACAGCCTGGCCTCTATGAGGAGGAGGTCCTATCGGTGACTGACAGCCTTCCCTCTATGAGGAGGAGGTCCTATCAGTGACTGACAGCCTGCCATCTATGAGGAGGAGGAGGTCCTATCAGTGACTGACAGCCTGCCCTCTATAAGGAGGAGGTCCTATCAGTGACTGGCAGCCTGCCCTCTATGAGGAGGAGGTCCTATCAGTGACTGACAGCCTGCCCTCTATGAGGAGGAGGTCCTATCAGTGATTGACAGCCTGCCCTCTATGAGGAGGAGGTCCTATCAGTGACTGACAGCCTTCCCTGTATGAGGAGGAGGTCCTATTAGTGACTGACAGCCTTCCCTCTATGAGGAGGAGGTCCTATCAGTGACTGACAGCCTTCCCTCTATGAGGAGGAGGTCATATCAGTGACTGACAGCCTGCCCTCTATGAGGAGGAGGTCCTATCAGTGACTGACAGCCTGCCATCTATGAGGAGGAGGAGGTCCTATCAGTGACTGACAGCCTTCCCTCTATGAGGAGGAGGTCCTATCAGTGACTGCCTGCCCTCTATGAGGAGGTCCTATCAGTGATTGACAGCCTGCCCTCTATGAGGAGGAGGTCCTATCAGTGACTGACAGCCTGCCCTCTATGAGGAGGAGGTCCTATCAGTGACTGACAGCCTGCCCTCTATGAGGAGGAGGTCCTATCAGTGACTGACAGCCTGCCCTCTATAAGGAGGCGGTAATATCAGTGACTGACAGCCTGCCCTCTATGAGGAGGAGGTCCTATCAGTGACTGACAGCCTGCCCTCTATGAGGAGGAGGTCCTATCAGTGACTGACAGCCTGCCCTCTATGAGGAGGAGGTCCTATTAGTAACTGACAGCCTGCCCTCTATGAGGAGGAGGTCCTATCAGTGACTGACAGCCTGCCCTCTATGAGGAGGAGGTCCTATCAGTGACTGACAGCCTGCCCTCTATGAGGAGGAGGTCCTATCAGTGACTGACAGCCTGCCCTCTATGAGGAGGAGGTCCTATCAGTGACTGACTGCCTGCCCTCTATGTGCGGCCTTCTCAGTGAGCAGGTCTAAGAAATAAGAAATGAAGTGGCCGTACACAGATACATTTTATTGAATAACTCAAATTTTTAATTACATGAAATTACAAAAGTATTCTGATCCAGGTGCTGGTTAGAAAACTGTAGAATATTTTTTGTGGGACGGACCCTTTATGTTATACTGAATCTTTTCCCATAAAACTATATGTCAAACTGCTCAGCTCCTCCTGCTCGATAACCCGCTCCCTGCAGCTCAGACACCATGACAGGTTTCCTTTAATGAGTGCGCACAGCCTGGTATCAGCTCTGCCGATTTGTTCCTCTCTTTAATGAAAGCTTGCATTCCATCTTTTATATTTTCCACACGTTTGCAGCATTTTCATAGCATTGGCCCCCGACAGTCACGTATTTTACATAGTTACAAAGTTAATGCGGTTGAAAAAAGACATACTATATTTTACCCCATAAGAAGCCCCTGCACATAAGACGCAACTAGGTTTTAAGGCAGGAAAATAAGGAAAAAAACATTTTTTTTCTCATCAGACCCCCAAAGTTTGTTTGACCTTATATCAGACCATATTAATTAGACCTCAAGTCAGACCCCCAATGTTAATTAGATCAGACTTATTTCTCACCGTCAGCTGCTCGATCCGCTTCCTTCTCACCGTCGGCTGCTTGGTCCGCTTCCTTCTCTCCGTCGGCTGCTTGGTCCGCTTCCTTCTCTCCGTCGGCTGTCCGGTCCGCTTCCTTCTCACCGTCGGCTGCTCGGTCCTCTTCCTTCTCTCTGTCGGCTGCTTAGTCCGCTTTCTTCTCACCGTCGGCTGCTCGGTCCGCTTCCTTCTCTCCGTCGGCTGCTCGGTCCGCTTCCTTCTCTCCGTCGGCTGCTCGGTCCGCTTCCTTCTCTCCGTCGGCTGTTCGGTCCGCTTCCTTCTCTCCGTCGGCTGCTCGGTCCGCTTCCTTCTCTTCGTCTGCTGCTCGGTCCGCTTTCTTCTCTCCGTTGGCTGTCCGGTCCGCTTCCTTCTCTTCGTCTGCTGCTCGGTCCGCTTCCTTCTCTCTGTCGGCTGTCTGGTCCGCTTTCTTCTCTCCGTCAGCTGCTCGGTCCGCTTCTTCTCCTCCAGCTTGCCTTAGATGAATACACTTGTTCGTCTTATTTTGGGTGTTTCTCTTGGTCACCAGTACCTTGTGGTTAAACAGTTTTCATCACCATCATCTAGCTGATGACCGACTTGAACCTCTGTTACCAGACAGAAACCATGTGAGATGTCTGGCGGTATTTGCTTTCACCTACCTGCTCCAGACCGTCCCTCTAGCTCGCTCACATCATCTGGCAAAGTTTGTTCTGTAGATGAAACTTCCCTCTTTAAGCTTTTAAAATAGTTTCCAAGAACATCCTCCCTCTTTTTCTGTGGCCTTCTTCCTCTTCCTCTCCACCACTCTGAAATCAATGTTTCAACTCGGCCAAAATGACCATCACAAAAACTATAGATCTCACTTCAAAATGAATATGAAAGTCGGTTAATCCCGTAGAGGAAAAAAGAAAAACTATACAGTAACATAGTGTACAACCGCCTCTGTGTGACTTGTATAGCTTCAGGACCTGATACAAGGACCACTTTCAAGGCTTTCAGATGGTGGTTCTTCAATCATGTCCTCTTACTATTAAAGGGACATTGCACTATTAGTATTACAATGAATAGAGCACTGCAGATAAAGTATTATTACAATATATGTGCATTTGTATTGTTAGATTCCTGCTGTACATTACGTATCCTCTCTGGTAGCGCCCCTGCTGTCTATCCTTCTGGTCCATTTTCTCCTGCAGTAAGAGGTGGACGCACATGCTCAGTAGCTTATCTGCTCCCTCCTCCTCTCAGTAGCGGGATAGTGATCTTATAGTTAAAGGGTAACTGTCATATTTTTTTTCATGTACTAGTTTATTAGAGCTCGGCCTGTATACCTGAGTTAGTCTGTAATTACCTGTCCCTTTCCACTGCTCCCTTAAAAGACCGTTGCTAGGACTTGTCTGTCTTCCTTTTAGTATAAACAGAAGACGGAGGGGCGGTCCTTCACACTGCATGGCAGCAATAGGCTTCAGAGTGAGGAGGCGTGTCTCAGTAATCCAATCTGATTGGCTGGCAGGGAGCTGATAGCTACAGCAAGTGTGTATGTGAAGTGAGGGAAAGCAGTTTTGGCCTCAGAGAACTGGCAGAGGAGCCATCTTGAGAAGGTCCTCATATTGTAAATGTTTAAACAGCCGTAACTAAGGGGAAAACTCAAGAAAAACAGTGGTATGTGAAGAAACTAAAGACTGCTCCATGCATAACATGTGCTAAAATTGATTTTTTTTTTGTTGAAAACATGACAGTTACCCTTTAAGAGGCCCAGATATCTTTCATCCCTACTATACCGCTATATCTCTCTAGACAGTGGAGACATGGGGCGGAGGGGGGAGAATTACATTCCATATGTATCTCTGGGGCTATATGTGAGAGACTATGTTCTATGCAGGGAGGAATGGGTTAACACAGTGCTGTCGGCGAGTCCAAAAGTGAATAAACCTCAAACCTGAATATTGAAAGTAGTAAAAGCGAGGTTTTGGCTTTCTTAGGCCGCTTTCACATCAGCGCCAGCTTTTCTGTTCGGTTCCATTATAGAAGAAGAAGAACTGAAAGGACGGATTCGGCAAATAACTGAGCCGAACGGAGCCCGTGGACGCCATTATAGTCTAACTCTAAAGCCTAATGTGAAAGCAGAAAATCTGTCTGCAGAATTATTATGGAACTACATGAAAAGGAACATTTTCCATCTCATCTGTTACAGTGAAAATAACACAAACTCAAAATGTACAAATAACCATTTCTTACATTTCCCCCTGTGTGTATTTCAGGAATTCCACCGCCCCCCCATGTCCTTTTTTGGTATTACACCTCTGGGCTATAAATAATTCTAGAACTCAGGCTGAGAGGTTCCACATCCGAATACTTACTTATTTTTAAGTCACTTAATCATTTTTATTTGATTTTGCTTTGAGAATCATTTTATATTCTGTTTTATATTGTGTGCGGTTAATTATTTAATCATTTCTTTTTTTTTTTGTCTATGTAGACCGTAGGCTACATGCAACCGAAAAAAAGGACATCACACGTCTGTTTTAAGACCAGTGGTAGTCTATGGCGTTATTCACATAGCAGTGTTTTTGACGGCCGATGAAAAAGGGACGTAAAAAAATTGAATATGTTGTATCTTGTCCGTTTCTCAGTGAATGGGTTTTTAACGTCTATTTCTCAGAAAGGCATCAATGAAAAAAACCTCTGTTAAAAATGGAGAGTTTATTTGTGTGCATGTCGCCTTAGGGTACGTTCACACTGGCGTTTTGGATTCCGTTTGTGAGATCCGTTTCAGGGATCTCACAAACGGTCTAAAACGGATCAGTTCAGCCCCAATGCATTCTGAATGGATAAGGATCCGCTCAGAATGCATCAGTTCGGCTCCGTTCCGCTTCTATTCTGTTTTTGAGGCGGACACCAAAACGCAGCACGCAGCATTTTGGTGTCCGTCTGAAGAGGCGGAGCCGAACGGATCCGTTTTGAATTACAATGTAAGTCAATGGGGACGGATCCGTTTTCAATGACACAATATGGTGCATTTGAAAACGGATCCGCTCCCATTGACTTTCAATGTAATTCAAAACGGATCCGCTTTGGACTTTGTCATTTTTCTTTAAAACTAATGACCCCCCAATGTTAATTAGACATCAGATCAGACTTATTTCTCACCGTCAGCTGCTCGATCCGCTTCCTTCTCACCGTCGGCTGCTTGGTCCGCTTCCTTCTCTCCGTCGGCTGCTTGGTCCGCTTCCTTCTCTCCGTCGGCTGCTCGGTCCGCTTCCTTCTCACCGTCGGCTGCTCGGTCCTCTTCCTTCTCTCTGTCGGCTGCTTAGTCCGCTTTCTTCTCACCGTCGGCTGCTCGGTCCGCTTCCTTCTCTCCGTCGGCTGTCTGGTCCGCTTCCTTCTCTCCGTCGGCTGCTCGGTCCGCTTCCTTCTCTCCGTCGGCTGTTCGGTCCGCTTCCTTCTCACCGTCGGCTGCTCGGTCCTCTTCCTTCTCTCTGTCGGCTGCTCAGTCCGCTTTCTTCTCACCGTCAGCTGCTCGGTCCGCTTCCTTCTCTTCGTCTGCTGCTCGGTCCGCTTCCTTCTCTCTGTCGGCTGTCTGGTCCGCTTCCTTCTCTCCGTCAGCTGCTCGGTCCGCTTCCTTCTCTTCGTCTGCTGCTCGGTCCGCTTCCTTCTCTCTGTCGGCTGTCTGGTCCGCTTCCTTCTCTCCGTCAGCTGCTCGGTCCGCTTCTTCTCCTCCAGCTTGCCTTAGATGAATACACTTGTTCGTCTTATTTTGGGTGTTTCTCTTGGTCACCAGTACCTTGTGGTTAAACAGTTTTCATCACCATCATCTAGCTGATGACCGACTTGAACCTCTGTTACCAGACAGAAACCATGTGAGATGTCTGGCGGTATTTGCTTTCACCTACCTGCTCCAGACCGTCCCTCTAGCTCGCTCACATCATCTGGCAAAGTTTGTTCTGTAGATGAAACTTCCCTCTTTAAGCTTTTAAAATAGTTTCCAAGAACATCCTCCCTCTTTTTCTGTGGCCTTCTTCCTCTTCCTCTCCACCACTCTGAAATCAATGTTTCAACTCGGCCAAAATGACCATCACAAAAACTATAGATCTCACTTCAAAATGAATATGAAAGTCGGTTAATCCCGTAGAGGAAAAAAGAAAAACTATACAGTAACATAGTGTACAACCGCCTCTGTGTGACTTGTATAGCTTCAGGACCTGATACAAGGACCACTTTCAAGGCTTTCAGATGGTGGTTCTTCAATCATGTCCTCTTACTATTAAAGGGACATTGCACTATTAGTATTACAATGAATAGAGCACTGCAGATAAAGTATTATTACAATATATGTGCATTTGTATTGTTAGATTCCTGCTGTACATTACGTATCCTCTCTGGTAGCGCCCCCTGCTGTCTATCCTTCTGGTCCATTTTCTCCTGCAGTAAGAGGTGGACGCACACGCTCAGTAGCTTATCTGCTCCCTCCTCCTCTCAGTAGCGGGGTAGTGATCTTATAGTTAAAGGGTAACTGTAATATTTTTTTTTATTTGCTAGTTTATTAGAGCTCGGCCTGTATACCTGAGTTAGTCTGTAATTACCTGTCCCTTTCCGCTGCTCCCTTAAAAGATTGTTGCTAGGACTTGTCTGTCTTCCTTTTAGTATAAACAGAAGACGGAGGGGCGGTCCTTCACACTGCATGGCAGCAATAGGCTTCAGAGTGAGGAGGCGTGTCTCAGTAATCCAATCTGATTGGCTGGCAGGGAGCTGCTGGCTACAGCAAGTGTGTATGTGAAGTGAGGGAAAGCAGTTTTGGCCTCAGAGAACTGGCAGAGAAGCCATCTTGAGAAGGTCCTCATATTGTAAATGTTTAAACAGCCGTAACTGAGGGGAAAACTCAAGGAAAACAGTGGTATGTGAAGAAACTAAAGACTGCTCCATGCATAACATGTGCTAAAATTGATTTTTTTTTTGTTGAAAACATGACAGTTACCCTTTAAGAGGCCCAGATATCTTTCATCCCTACTATACCGCTATATCTCTCTAGACAGTGGAGACATGGGGCGGAGGGGGGAGAATTACATTCCATATGTATCTCTGGGGCTATATGTGAGAGACTATGTTCTATGCAGGGGAGGAATGGGTTAACACAGTGCTGTCGGCGAGTCCAAAAAGTGAATAAACCTCAAACCTGAATATTGAAAGTAGTAAAAGCGAGGTTTTGGCTTTCTTAGGCCGCTTTCACATCAGCGCCAGCTTTTCTGTTCGGTTCCATTATAGAAGAAGAAGAACTGAAAGGACGGATTCGGCAAATAACTGAGCCGAACGGAGCCCGTGGACGCCATTATAGTCTAACTCTAAAGCCTAATGTGAAAGCAGAAAATCTGTCTGCAGAATTATTATGGAACTACATGAAAAGGAACATTTTCCATCTCATCTGTTACGGTGAAAATATTAACAAACAACTCAAAATGTACAAATAACCATTTCTTACATTTCCCCTCTGTGTGTATTTCAGGAATTCCACCGCCCCCCCATGTCCTTTTTTGGTATTACACCTCTGGGCTATAGATTATTTTAGAGCTCAGGCGGAGACTTTCTGCACCTCTAAGGACATTATATTTGGCTCCTTCTCTATCAGTTCGGACGGGCGTCACTAGTCTCCTCCTGCACCCTACTCGGTTTTTTTCCGCCAAATAGTTTTTTTAATCTAAAGCTCTCTGTGTTTATAGTGTATTGTACCTGATGAAGGGATCGGTACGGTCCTGAAACGCGTTGTTTGTCGCTCCAATAAAGCTTTCCTGTACCGTTCCTGGAGCTGTGACCTCAGCAGCGTTGCGATCAGCCTGGTTTTATTCTACTAGTCTGCTATCCTTACTGTAAGAGCAGTGAGACTATGAAGCGCTCCACCAGAGGAGGTGGTGACGGTCCATTCATTCTACAGGTTCTAGAGGGACCTCAATGCATTTCCAGAAAAATCTAATATCACAAGTTACCTCTACTAGGACTTGATGGACCTGTGTCTATGTAAAGTTGATGATCTGGATTTGGATCTTATGTCGATCTGTAAACTATATAAAAAGCGGAAAAAAATAGTTTTGGGCAGCGCTAGATGATATTATAAAGTAAAACGCTCCTCATCTATGTGCTACCCCTGTTCATTGTCTTCCTCAGTATGAATCAGCAGTAAATACAATCTCTGAGCTGCAGGGGTTAATTCTTCTACCGGAGCTCTCCGCCCTCTTATGAGAAGAGACTTTTTCACTTTCGATTCCTGCTCCTCCGTACCACAATGGCGTCTGCTGATCTGAGGGCCGAGCTGGACTGCTCCATCTGCCTGAGCCTCTATACAGATCCCGTATCCCTGAGATGTGGACACGACTTCTGCCGCTCGTGTATTGTGAGTGCGCTGGATGCGCAGGGGCGGCTGGAGCGTATTCCTGTCCTGAGTGCAGAGCAGAATATCTGGAGCGTCCGGCCCCGGAGAAGAACAGGAAGCTGGGGAACATAGTGGAGCGTTTCTTATCTGCTCGGCCTGATATGGAGGAGACCGGGATCTCCTGTACTTACTGTACTAAGTCTCCTGTACCGGCGGTGAGGACATGTCTGCAGTGTGAGACCTCCATGTGCCATGAACATCTCGGAGCCCATAACAAGATGGTGGATCATATATTAACAGAACCCACTGGAAACTTTGGCAGCAAAAAATGTTCCCTCCACAAGAAAGTTCTGGAGTATTACTGCCCACAGGACACGGTTTGTCTGTGTGTGTCCTGCTGTCTGGTCGGCGAGCACAGGGGACACCAGGTGGAACTTCTAGATGAGGCGTCTGAGAACAAGAAGAAGAAACTGAGGAAATATCTGGAGGAACTAAACCCACAAAAAGCAGAAATTCAGAGGAAACTCCAGAATCTGCAGGATCGTCAGAGGAATCTCCAGGAGAAAGCCTCTGGTAAGAGGAAGAAGGTCAGGAAGTTAGTTATGGACATTAAGGAGCAACTGGAAATGGCAGAAAAGAAAGAGCTGAGCGAGATCTCCAGGCAGGAGGAGAAGATTGTGTCCCAGATATCTGATCTGATCAAGAAGCTGGAAATAGAGGAGGACGAGCTGTCCAGGAAGATGCGTCACGTGGAGGAGATGTGTCAGGTCACCGACCCAATAAGACTCCTACAAGAAAGTGACATTACAGTATGTGGTCGTGGAGATGGTGAGGACACTGGGGGAGATGGTGAGGACACTGGGGGAGATGGTGAGGACACTGGGGGAGATGGTGAGGACTCTGGGGGAGATGGTGAGGACTCTGGGGGAGATGGTGAGGACACTGGGGGAGATGGTGAGGACACTGGGGGAGATGGTGGAGAGGGCCGGTCTGAGGAGTGATCTGGATGAGGTTCTGATCTCACTGACCTTGCACCGATCTATGAGGGATGTTGTCACCAATGTCACATCACAGCTCGGGCTCCATGTTGCAGACATATTGCTGGATGAGGACACTGCTAATGGATATGTGAAGATATCAGAAGATCGGAAAACAGCAACAGGAACAGAAGAAAAACAGGACCGACCAGAATCTCCGGGAAGGTTCCTATTATGTCCCCAGGTGTTAAGCAGATGTGGCCTCTCCTCAGGAAGACATTACTGGGAGGTGGAGTGGGACCAGATAGGAATATGTGGCATCGGACTGTCCTATCCCAGTATAGAAAGGGAAGGACGGCAGTCTTTTATTACATATAATGATAAATCTTGGTGTCTGTTTATGTCTGGTGCAGGATGTAAAGCGTGGCACCGCTCAGTCATATCCCCCCTCAGTGTAGATACAACATGTCCTAGACTTGGCGTCTTCTTAGACTATGAGGCCGGGCGTCTGTCCTTCTATCGGCTGTGTGACCCCATCAGACACTTACACACCTTCACCGCCGCCTTCTCCGAACCCCTACATGTTCTCTTCTGTGTGCGGTATGGAGCCTCTGTTAGAATAATAAGCTGAGGCCGATGCGTCCACGTCCCGTTATAATCTCCGCCTATAAGTCACTATATAGCGCTGTATGGGCGGAGCCTCCGATCACACAATGTATATGGCGGCTCTATAGGGGCGGGGTTACTGTACGATTATTTTATATTCCTTGGAAATCAGATCCAGAATCAATGCTTGAGACAAATGAAAAGTTACGTCGTCTGCACGCGAGTTCGGGTGAACGCACATCAGATCCGCAGCGTAAAATGTGGTTTTCCACTGAAAAGGGTGAAATCCGCAGCTAAAACCACAAACATAACTGACACGCCGCAGATCTAGGAATCCGCACGGAAATAATCAGCGAAGTGTACGTGATCGCGGTAATCTCATACACTTTGCTGTAATTTGTTACGGTTTTTCCACATGGGAATTTGCGTGGAAAGACTGAGCGTATTCCGCGACGTGCGCAGATGGCCTTCGGGTACAAGCGCACGGTGCGGATTACCTGCTGCACAGAGTGAAATAATACCGCCTGAGCAGATGGGATTCTCCGGATCTCCTCTACACGGAGCGGACGTTTCCTGCGTCAGGAGTGACCTGCGGAGCGGATCCTGAGATCTGCGGCCGGTGGATCGTCCATGCGGATTTCTCCCTTTACAATGCAGAGGGAGATCTGGGGGAATCCGTGTCAGGATCTGCAGGTAACAGGTGTGGATCCTGGAGCGGAGATACACCGCCATTAACCCTTCCCCGTCCTCCACGGGTGTCGCTGTAGGGGCTTCTTTATGTCTCTGGGATACATTTGGGGAACATATAATTATTAATCCGCTTTTACTATTTCTGTAGAGATGTGACAATGTGACGATTCTTTCCGTACTATACGCGCCATTTGTTGTGTTTTTTACGATTTTATGGAATAAATGTCTGACTACTTCTGTCACATGAGAGTTGTCGGTCCTGTCATCTGGTGTCTGTGGTCTCCTCCGCCATCATGTCTTTTATAACCGCAGGTAATGATTTCTTCAGTATACTTGTCTATTGTGCACAAGGTGCGGACAAGTCCTGTGGGATCCGTGCCTGGTTCATTTTAATGTGGACAGGCGGCTGCGCTTGTCTGTGATGACGCCCCCTGCCGTGCTCAACACACGTTCAAACAATACACTGGCCGCTGGGCAGGCCAGCACCTCCAAGGCGTAAAGGGCAAACTCAGGCCATGTGCCCAATTTGGAGACCCAGAAGTTGAATGGGGCAGACCCATCAGTCAGTACATGTAGGCGTGTGCACACATACTGCTATGCCATGTTGCTGAAATGCTGCCTCCTGCTAAGTCGTTCCATATCAGCTGGTGGTTCTGGTTGTTGTGGTGACAAAGCTTTTCCACATTTTGGCCATGCTAATTCTGCCTTCTGAGGTGCTGGCGGTGCCCCAGCTGCGTTGGCGACTTCTTCCTCCTCCTCTGCCTTCGCCTTGTGCTTCCACTGAGCCCCGCTGTCAGGTAGGAATGCCATCAGCAGCGCGTCTACCAGCATGCAGAATATATTTCCCAGTCAGGAATGCAGTGCAGCAGGAACACAGCCTCCAAGACACTTGTGATTGACTGGCCTGTAAACCGTGAAAATGTCCCCCACAATCTAAGAGCTGGATTTACTGGTTATATTTCACTCTCAGAAATGCAGCGCAGGCGCAAATGTACTTTATGGCAAAAAAAATAAAATGTGATTTGTCCCACCAGAATCTAACAGATGGATTTACTGAATTGATTACACTGTCACATATGCAGCACAGGGGTACTTGTGAATGTGTTCAAAATGTGAATATGTCACCCCCTGGGTCTCGATATTATTTTCCCTTCCCCTGGCACATATGCAGTGCAGGTGCACTTAAAAAATGGGTATATGTCGCCCACTGAACTACAAGAACAGGATTATTGTCCCTGGCAATATTGTCACTTGCACAAAATGGCCGCCGACGCCCACCTAACTAACAGACGGAAATAAAACTTATTTTTCTGTCACTGGGCTCAGGACAGGGTACAAAAATGTTGCATTGCACCCACAAATAAAATCGCTGTAGATTGCAGACTTAAAGGGATTCTTTCACCCCCAAACCCCAATTTTCACTACTTACATCATTATTTGGTAAATAGTGCCCCCATTATATAGCCACTTACCCCATAATTTTTAAACTTACAGATGATGAGAAAACGAAGTTTATAATACCTGTCAATCAATAGTGAAGGAGCCCAGGGGCGGCGTCATACCGGCCGGAGCCCAGGCCGCGCGCTCATCTAACTTTTCTACCACGCCCCCTTTCACCCAGGCGGCCCGCCCATTGTGATGCGCTCGGCCTCGTCCAGAACTGGCCAAATCCGCGCCTGCGCCGTGGATCGGGCAGTCCGCGCCTGCGCACTGGATTCCCGATTACTGGCGCAAGCATCGGGCTACCCTGTGCGCAGGCGCGGGGCCCGTACTGCGATAGTGTACCAGCGCAGGATCGGAGCCTCAGGAAGAGTCGTGGGCGCTGGAGCTGGCTGTCACCCTGCCTGCCTCCCTCCCATCGCAGTACGGGCCCGCGCCTGCGCACAGGGTAGCCCGATGCTTGCGCCAGTAGTCGGGAATCCAGTGCGCAGGCGCGGACTGCCCGATCCACGGCGCAGGCGCGGGATTTGGCCAGTTCTGGACGAGGCCGGCGCATCACAATGGGCGGGCCGCCTGGGTGAAAGGGGCGTGGTAGAAAAGTTAGATGAGCGCGGCCTGGGCTCCGGCCGGTGTGACGCCGCCCCTGGGCTCCTTCACTATTGATTGACAGGTATTATAAACTTCGTTTTCTCATCATCTGTAAGTTTAAAAATTATGGGGTAAGTGGCTATATAATGGGGGCACTATTTACCAAATAATGATGTAAGTAGTGAAAATTGGGGTTTGGGGGTGAAAGAATCCCTTTAACACCAAGCTCTATCAGATTCTTTTCTAATGTCTCCCTCACAGCAGCAGCCTCCTCCTATCCCTACACTAGTAAGAGCTGACGTGACGTGCGGCGCTATGTGACTCCAGCTTATATAGAGGCTGGTTCACATGCTGCACTGGCCAATCACAGCCATGCCATTAGTAGGCATGGCTGTGATAGCTTCTAAGGGCACACATCTTAAACGCTTGTTGATTGGCTGCCCTGCCAACATCGGCCGAACACCGGCCTCGAACCTGAGCTTTTACAGAAAAGTTTGGGTTCGGGTCTGGGTACAAAAAACCCTAAAGTCCGGTACGAACCCGAACTTTACAGTTCGGGTTCACTCAACACTATAAATAATAGATTGAAATTGCCTTTATGTTCATTATCAGCTCAGCTTTCCTCTGGTGGAGTGGAGAAGTCAGGGGCGATCAAGGCCTTGTTCATTTTTAGTCAGCATTGTCGGTGGACATGCGGATACGCTTATCTGTTATAATGCCACCAGCAACACAAAATACCCGCTCAGACAAAACGCTGGCGGCAGGGCAGGCCAGCACCTCCAAGGCGTAGAGCACAAGTTTGTGCCACCTGTCCAGCTTGGACACCCAGTAGTTGTAAGGCACTGAGGGATCATTTAGGACGCTGACACGGTCTGCTATGTATTCCTTCACCATCTTCCAAAACCTTTTCCCTCCTTGTACCACTAGGCCGCACTTCAGGGTGAGGTTGCTGGCGGGGTGTCATGAAAGTGTCCTATGCCTTGGAGAGTGTTGCCCTGCCTTTGTTGGAACTGCTGTGTGTTCCCCTTGTCTCCCTTCCTCGGTTGCCTAAGGAAGTACAGACTCTGCCGGCCGTGTTGTCAGATGGAAAATTTTGGAGCAATCTCTCAAAAGTACCTTCTGGTATTGCACCGTTTTACTCGTCCTGTCCACCACAGGAATAAGAGATGAGAAGTTCTCTTTGTAGCGGAGGTCAAGAAGGGTGAACACCCAGTAATCCGTGTTATCTAAAATGCGTATAACGCGAGGGTCGCGGGAAAGGCAGCCTAACATGAAGTCAGCCACGTGTGCTAGAGTACCAACGGGCAAGACGTCGATGTCAACTTCAGGATGACTCTCCATCTCCTCATCCTCCTCCTCATCCTCTTCTTCTGCCCATCCACGCTGAACAGATGGAATTCCATGTTCCATGGGTACTACCCTCTGTAGCAGAAGCAACTGTCTCCAGCTCATCCTCCTCTTCATGGTCCAATTCACGCTGAGAAGACGAACTGTGGGTGGTCCGACTATCACCCTGTGTAATGTTCTCCCCATATCCTCATCTGCCACATTAAGAGCGTCCTCCTTAATTGTGAGCAGCGATCGTTTGAGTAGACACAGCAGTGGGAGGGTTACGCTGATAATAGCGTTATCGCCACTAACCATCTGTGTGAAATCAAAGTTTCTTACAACCTCACAGAGGTCTGACATCAATGCCCACTCCTCGACTGTGAATAGTGGCAGTTGATTCGAAAGGCGACGACCATGTTGCAGCTGGTATTCCACAACTGCCCTCTGCTGCTCACAAAGCCTGGCCAACATGTAGAACGTAGAGTTCCAGCGTGTGCTCACGTCACACAACAGTCGGTAAGCTGGAAGCCGCAAGCGCTGCTGCAGCATTGACAGACCAGCTGAAGCTGTGGACGACTTGCGGAAATGGGCACACACGCGGCGCGCCTTCACTAGTAGCTCTTGCAAATTGGGGTAGGTTTTGATAAACCGCTGAACCACTAAGTTTAAGACGTGGGCTAGGCATGGGATGTGTGACAGGTTGCCGAGCTCCAAAGCCGCCACCAAGTTACGGCCATTGTCAGACACAACCATGCCTGGTTGTAGGTTGAGTGGCGAGAGCCACAGCTCGGTCTGGTCCCTTATATCCTGCCACAGCTCTGCGGCGGTGTGCTGTTTGTCCGCTAAGCAGATCATCTTCAGCACGGCCTGTTGACGCTTACCCACAGCAGTGCTACACTGCTTCCAGCTAGCGACTGATGGCTGACTGCTGCTGGAGGTGGAAGTGGAGGAGGAGGCGGCGGAGGAGGAGAAGTGGGGGTTGGAGCCAGTAACATAGCTGCTGGCGGAGACCCTGATGGATATAGGGCCCGCAATCCTGGGCGTGGGTAGCACCTGTGCCATCCCAGGATCCGACTCACTCCAGGCCTCCACAACATTCACCCAGTGTGCGGTCAGGGAAATGTAGCGTCCCTGGCCACCAGCACTTGTCCATGTGTCCATGGTGAGGTGGACCTTCCCAGTAAGTGCGTTGGTCAGGGCACAGGTGATGTTCTGGGACACTTGCTGGTGTAAG
Source organism: Bufotes viridis (assembly GCA_033119425.1). Taxonomy (NCBI): domain Eukaryota; kingdom Metazoa; phylum Chordata; class Amphibia; order Anura; family Bufonidae; genus Bufotes; species Bufotes viridis. The sequence continues at coordinate 6,100,593 of CM065595.1, read as the reverse complement.
GCGGGTATGGCACACCGTAAAAAATTGTGGCGGCTGGGGACTGCGTACCACGGGGATGGCCGCCGACATCAGGCTGCAGAAAGCCTCAGTGTCCACAAGCCTAAGTGGCAACATTTCAGTAATTTCGAAAGTTGCGCATTTAGTGCTATGGCCTGTTTTATTTGCGCTTGCATTCAAATGCCTGTGTTATCGACATTTGGACGCTGCACTGGGACAGGGAAGTGGATGTTGTTGCTGACGATTCATGCAAAGGTCCAGGTGCAGGACGAGGGGCATCTGGGCCTGCGCCTTCGACAGGGGATTGGCCAGCAGTGCATAACACAGGGGAAGAGGAGGCAGTCATGTGACCCGCAGACACAGATTGTGGACCCAGGCGTTCGGCCCACTTATTAGGCTGATTGGATGCCATGTGGCGGATCATGCTGTTGGTGGTCATCGTCATCTTCTTGAGACTGTGAAGGCTCAAGAGGTTGGAAATCAGGGCACAATATCTCGGGTCCCTCTTCAAGCGTGCTGGGCGCGAGGGCCAAATCTAATAGTGGCGCTAGAAAGAGCTCCTCGGAATATCCGAGAGTGGGATCACTCGTTTGGCAAGCCTCTCCATGGTGGGAGGCAGGATGATCAGAGTGGGGATTCGGTTAAACGAACCCAGTAAAGTCCTGGACGGGCGGACAGTGCTTGCAGAGCAGTACTACATTGGCTCAGATATTGACATTGAAATTTGCTTGTAATTAAAAAGTCTAAACAAAGAATTCACTCTTTAACCCCTTCTGGACCCTGCCATTTTTCACCTTAAGGACCAGGCCATTTTTTGCAAATCTGACCATTGTCACTTTATGTGGTGATAACTTTGAGACGCTTTTACTTATCCAGGCCATTCTGGGATTTTTTTTTCTCATCACATATTGTACTTCATGACAGTGGTCAATTTGAATCAAAATATTTTATTTTTATTTATAAAAAAATACCAATTTTACCAAAAATTAGAAAAATTTGCAATATTCAAAATTTCAATTTTTCAGCTTTTTTAAGGACCAGTTCAGGTCTGAAGTCACTTTGTGGAGCTTACATAATAGAAACCACCCAAAAACGACCCCATTCTAGAAACTACACCCCTCAAGGTATTCAAAACTAATTTTACAAACTTTGTTAACCCTTTAAGTGTGCCACAAGAATTAAAGGAAAATGGAGGTGAAATTTCAGAATTTCATTTTTTTGGCAGATTTTCAATTTTAATCAATTTTTTTTCCAGTAACCAAGCAAGGGTTAACAGCCAAACAAAACTCAATATTTATTACGCTGATTCTGCGGTTTACAGAAACATCCCATATGCGGTCGTAAACTGCTGCACAGGCACACGGCAGGGCGCAGAAGGAAAGGAACGCCATATGGTTTTTAGAGGGCAGATTTCACCAAGATAATTTTAAGTTGCCATGTCACATTTGAAGACGCCCTGATGCACCCCTAGGGCAGAAACTCCAAAAAAAGACCCCATTTTGGAAACTACGGGATAAGGTGGCAGTTTTGTTGGTAGTATTTTAGGGTACATATGATTTAGAGCAGGTTGTTACGGACGCGACAATACCAAATATGACTACTTTTTTGGGTTGTTTGTTCAGTTTTACATAATAAAGCATTTTTGAAAAAAAATGATTTTTTTTTAGTGTCTCCATATTCTGAAAGCCATAGTTTTTTTATTTTTTGGGCGACTGTCTTATGTAGGGGCTAATTTTTTTCAGAATGAGATGACGGTTTGATTGGTACTATTTAGGGTGCATATGACTTTTGATCGCTTGGTATTACACTTTTTGTGATGTTAGGTGACAAAAAATGGCTTTTTGAAACTGTTTCTATTTTTTTTTTTACGGTGTTCATCTGAGATGTTAGGTCATGTGGTATTTTTATAGAGCAGGTTGTTACGGACGTGGTGAAACCCAATATGTCTACTTTTTTGTTTATTTATGTTTTACACAATAACAGCATTTTTTAAACAAAAAAAAATTATGTTTTAGTGTCTCCATATTCTGAGAGCCATAGTTTTTTTTACTTTTTGGGCGATTGTCTTAGGTAGGGTCTCATTTTTTGCGGAATGAGATGATAGTTTGATTGGTAGGATTTTGGGGTGCGTATGACTTTTTAATCACTTGGTAATACACTTTTTGTGATGTAAGGAGACAAAAAATGGCTTTTTTTAAGCACAATTTTTATTAATATTTTTTTACGGTGTTGACCAGACAGGGTGGATTATGTGATATTTGTATAGAGCAGGTTGTTATGCAAGCGGTCATACCTAATATGTCGGTTTTTAATTAATTTTTCTATTTTTTACAATTTTATGTCTCTTTTAGGGGAAAGGGGCTTTTTTTTAATTGAAACTGTAATTTTTTTTATTGTTAAAAACACTTTTTTTCACTTTTATTATTTTTGTCCCACTGTGGGACTTCAACATTACAGGGTCTGATCCCTGTTTCAGTGCAGCACAATACATCTGTATTGTACTGTATTGACTATCAGTGTATTACACAGTGTAATACACTGATAGTTTGCCATGAGACCCAGCCTGGGGGCTGGACCTCATAGGCCTCCATACATGCAGGGCCCCAAGGACTTGGAATGGCTAAGGAGACTGAGCGCAGACCGCAGCATATGCCGCGTTCAGCGCTGACCGCGGCATATGAGGGGGTTAATCCACCGGCATCGACGTTATCACCGATGCTGGTGGATGCAGAAGGGATCCGGCTGTCAGTAACAGCCGGACCACACATGTTAGGCAGGAAGGACCGCAGGACGGGGGCGCAAAGTTCTGGCCATTTAGGACGAGCATTCTCGTCCTGGGTCCTATATACATACATACACACTGTCTATATATAAACAAAAAAATAAAGATTAGGTATAATATATACACTTTTTTAGCAGCATATCGAAACGTTTAAACCAGAACAGAATAACAACTCTGAACTGAAAACAAGGTAAATAAAATTGGAAATTGAACTTATGTTCTAAAAATTGAAATCAAAATCAACAGAAGCAAGTGGAACATCCTGATAGTATCTAAAACCGGTGTATCGCCCTTCAGGGTCCGGAAATCTCTCCCTTAGGCCTTATTCACACGTCCGTAGTGTTTTGCGGATCCGCAAAACACCTTGCCACCAGCCCTATAGAGATGCCTATACTTGTCCGCATTTGCGGGCAAGAATAGGACATGCTCTACTTTTTTGCGGAGCCACCGTCCGGAAGATCGGTGGCGCGCTCCGCGGATGCGGAGAGCACAGTGTGTGCTCTCCGCATCCATCACGTCCCCATTCAAAATGAATGGGTCCGCACCCGTTCCGCAAATTTGCGGAACGGGTGCGGACGACATTGCGGACGTGTGAATAAGGCCTTATTGTTCTTGTTACACAGGAAGGAATTGGTATCTGTACATGTTTTCCAAGGTATCCATAAATCCAGGTGGTAAATCGCCGATAAGCTGTAAGTCGAAGACAACTAAAAAATTTTTTTTTTTAAATGGCAAAATTGTTTTAGTAATTGAGGACATGATTTTTAGCACTATCCTCCTTATGTGAAAGGAAACCTTAAAAAAAAACGTACTAGAATTGTACCAGAAACAACTGCCTCTGAAGGTGTACGTCAAACAAATCGATATCTGTCATCGTTGACAATTTCATGTTTTTGTAGTTGATCAACACAGTAAACTCTTCAAAGGTGACTTCACAACCGCGCTCGCCTTTCCCTTTCTTCTGCTCCTATTAGGCCCCTTGCAGATGAGCGTTCCTCCCGGAGCGAGTCCGCAACGCAGCTCCCGGCCTGACCTCCCAGCACTGACGGGGTCACATAGCATTATATTGATTTATGATGCTGTGTAACCCTTACAGTTCTGGAATGTATTGGATAACACTGACATAATGCTTCCAGAACTGTAAGGGGTAGGCCTAATTCACACGTCCGCAATCTTCTTCCGCACCCGTTCCGCAAATTTGCGGAATGGGTGCGGACCCATTCATTTTGAATGGGGACGTGATGGATGCAGAGAGCACACACTGTGCTCTCCGCATCCACATTTGCAGAGCGCGCCGCCGATCTTCCGGACGGTGGCTCCGCAAAAATATAGAGCATTTCCTATTCTTGGCCGCAATTGCGGACAAGTATAGGCATCTCTATAGGGCTGGTGGCAAGGTGTTTTCACTACGGACGTATGAATAAAGCCTTACATAGCATCATAAATCAATATAATGCTATGTGACCCCGTCAGTGCTGGGAGGTCGGGCCGGGAGCTCCGTTGCGGACTCGCTCCGGGAGGAACGCTCGTCTGCAAGGGGCCTAATAGGAGCAGAAGAAAGGAGAGATTTGTTCCATAAGTGATCCTATAAACTGTCATGGAATCTGCAGGGGAAAGTTTTTATAGGGTAGTCCAAAATAGAGACTGTATGAAAACCAAGTGCGTCCCGTTACAGTAGACGAGATTATTCCTCTATTTTATGTGACAAATTACCTAGCATTATTTTCGTCTCCAATAACACAGAAAATAAGGTGAAAGGCCATCGTGCCTGTGAACCCTGCTTTCCACGGTCTGCCGGTGTAAAAGGGCATAATCTAAAACTGAATAGCACGAGACGTGAATGAATATATTTATTGAACATTACATTGGGGTTAGCAATGCTTTTTATAGAGTTGCATTATATTGAATTTGTAATGGAAAACAAAGTGGGAGCTTATCACAAACCAACACATCTCCCTGATTTAACCCATTATGTGTATCCTGCAGTAACCAAAGATTTGGATGACAAAAACAAAGCGCAATAGATGTGATTAGGCTACTTTCACACTAGCGTTATTCTTTTCCGGTATTGAGTTCTGTCCTCGGGGCTCTATACCGGAAAAGGACTGATCCGTTTTATCGCAATGCATTCTGAATGGAGAGAAATCCGCACAGGATGTCTTCAGTTCAGTCACTGCACGCTTTTTGGACGGAGAAAATACCGCAGCATGCTGCTGTATTATCTCCGTCCAAAATTCCGGAACCCTTGCCGGAATGCCAGATCCGGCATTAATTTACATTGAAATGTGTTAGTGCCGGATCCAGCATTAAAAATACCACATTGACGGATCCATTCTTCTGGTCTGCGCATGCGTTTTTCCAGATGGCGGTTGTTCCGGATGACAGCCGGAGAGATGGATCCGTTATCGCAATGCATTTGTGAGACGGATCCGCATCCGGATCTGTCTACAAATGCTTTCCGTTTGCACACAGATTGACAGATCCGGCAGGCAGTTCCGGCGACGGATCCTCCTGACGCAAGTGTGAAAGGGGCCGTAGTGAGCATACTTTGGTTTGTTATATCAGTCGCTCTTCCGTAATGCACGGTTTGTGAGATCACATAGGTCACCAGAGTTTCTTGATCTGGACACCTAGAAGGAAGTTCTACGTGTTCCGTCGCGCATGTGAGATTTCCCGTCACCAGATGCTTCCAACTCACAGCAACAAACGGATTCTGTAACGAGGTCATGGGGCTAGAGTTATGGCAGTTACACAAGTCCCGCTGTTCAGCCTCTTTTCAGGGTCAGGTTCTGGTCCGGGACGCTCCTCGCCCGGGGCCCAGACGGGGTCTGTTTGAAAGCAGTAATCCGCTCGGGGATGTGATGCCCGGCTTTATCCTTCATTCGCTGTAGTAATTCTTTCATTTCCTTTGAAGAAAACAATAATAATTATACGTAAAATTTTCTTTACAAAGAAGAAACGGAATTCATAAAGGACAGCACGCGAGCACCAAGGGCTGCGGAGTAAACACCCAAGAGATGGCGGGTTATGCTCACCTCAGCTTCTTGCTCCTGGTCCCCAGAACTTGTATCGGAGTCATCCATAGTTCCTTCCGTCTCTGAAATATGATTAGAAATGTTTTATTTTACATTGTAAACCTTTTATTACAATATACAGCGCTTACTGATACCGTATTACAAGGCTGGCCATCCTGTGGCATTAGGGCGCTTGCGTTGTGAGGATCCGGAAATCCGTGTGCAAACGGAAAGCATTTGTAGACGGATCCGGATGCGGATCTGTCTAACAAATGCATTGAAACACCGAATCCGTCTCTCCGGTGTCATCCGGTATTCATTTTTTTTGCATTTTTAAAGGTAAGCGCATGCGCAGACCGGAAAACTGGATCTGTTTTACCAAAACACTTGGTGCCGGATCCGGCATTAATGCATTTCAATGGAGAATAATGCCGGCATTCCAGCAGGTGTTACGGAATTTTGGACGGAGAAAATACCCCAGCGTGCTGCAGTATTTTCTCTGGCCAAATAGAGGAACAGAACTGAAGAATATCCTGAACGGATTGCGCTCCATTCAGAATGCATTAGGATAAGGCTACATGCACACGACAGTTTTTTTTTTGCGTCTGCAAATTGTGCGTACGCAAAAAAAAAAAAAAAGATGCGGCATCCGTTTTTTTTTTTTGAGGATCCATTTTTTTTCACAGATCCCTTGCAATAAATGCCTATCGTTGTCCGCAAATGTGAAAAAAGTAGGACATGCACTATTTTTTTTGCTGAAGGGAAACACGGACAACGGACGCGGAACACAAACGGATGAACTCTCAGCATTTTTTTGTGACATTTCAGTGATGTTTTTACCACAATATCTGCTGCCAATAAGTTTTATATAACCAAAGTCACTGTAGTCACAGATCAGCATCAGAGCGGGTGACACGACTGACACGAGAAGGGTAGTGGCACGTCGCTGTAAGTTTTCGCGATTATCGGCTTTCACGGTAAGGGCTCTTCCATAGCAGCGAGTCCCTGGCATGATCTGCAGTCCTATCAGTCTCTGCTTGACCTTATTTTGACCACTTTCCTAGATTATGAATCGGTTTCACAAAGGTCATGCAGAAGCACACAGCGCCATCAATGCGGATAATACCGGCCGCCTCCTAACTATGGTGGATACCCCTTTCACAAGAAGCGTTATTACCGCAAGGGACACGCCTGGAGAATAGACAGATGTAGCAGAGCTGTATATGAAGCAGTTCAGCCACAGTGCTGGTGGTAGAGAGGAAGACAGATGTAGCAGAGCTGTATATGAAGCGGTTCAGCCACAGTGCTGGTAGTGGAGAGGAAGACAGATGTAGCAGAGCTGTATATGAAGCGGTTCAGGGAAGACAGATGTAGCAGAGCTGTATATGAGGAGGTTCAGCCACAATGCTGGTGGTAGAAGGAAATAGACAGATGTAGCAGAGCTGTGTATAGAGTGGCCACTGGCTTCACCCTAGAAAGCTGGACCTCACTGGCCACGCCCCCAAGTCACGCCCACCACGGCTCAGTGAAGCCACGCACCCACCGCTGGCCGGAAAACCACAGGGGGAGGAGAGGGAAGATTTTTCAGCCCAGAAGGTGAGCGGGGGCAGCCCGATGCGCTTCTCTCTCCCTCAGTCAGCCACAGGGAGCCATGTCTGCCGCTCTAGTGACTGACTGGGGGTGAGAGAAGCCTCAGTCAGGTGCTGCAGCTCACACTCAGACAGCGCAAGTGCTGCTGTCTGAGCGTGAGCTACTGAAAGGAGGACATCCCTGTGTCCGTCCAGGCCCTGCGTCGGACGGAGGACAGTGGGCCAGAAAACCGGACGTCTGGCCACCCTAGCTGTATATGAAGCGGCTCAGCCACAGTGCTGGTGGGGAGGGAATACAGATGTAGCAGAGCTGTATATGAAGTGATTCAAACACAGTGCTGGTAGTGGAGAGGAAGACAGATGTAGCAGAGCTGTATATGAAGCATGACAAGGAAGACAGGTGTAGCAGAGCTGTTTATGAAGCAGTTTAGCCACAGTGCTAGTGGGGGAGGGGAAGACAGATGTAGCAGAGCTGTATATGAAGTGATTCAAACACAGTGCTGGCAGTGGAGAGGAAGACAGATATAGCAGAGGTGGCTAGGAAGCGATTCAGCCACAGTGCTGGCAGGGGACTGGGAAAACAGATGTAGCAGAGCTGTATATGCATCTATACAGATACATGGTCTAAGGTTTATACATAACTGTAGTAGAGGTGTAATGGAAACAAATCTGCATCAGTGCTGGCGGGTGGGGGAGGGTCACGTTTTATGGGAGTCACAAGCACAGATCATATGGCTACTAGATAACACGCTTTTGGGCTAATGTATACTGTTTTCGCTCAGAAGAAGATTTTTGAAGCGGAGAAAAAAGTCCTGCATGCACTACTTTTGCCTCCGCTCCAAAATATTCTTCTGAGTGGAAAACTAACAGACCCCATTATAGTCTATGGGTCCTTAGGCTCTGTTCACATCACCGTTATGTGCCGAATCCGTCCTTTACATTCTCCTGCTCCTAAACGGAGCAGGAGAATGGAAAGCCTAACCCTCAGTTCACACTTGCGCGTTTTACAGTGCGTTCCAACGCGCTGTAAAACGGTCAACAGGAGAAAACTCATGTTTCCCTATGGGCATGGTTCTCACCTGAGCGTTTTACAGCGCGTTTAAACGCGCTGTAAAACGCCCTGCGCTCAAAGAAGTTCTTGAGCTTCTTTGGGGCGTTTTGTCGCGCGTTTGCACCCATACCCTGGGTTCAGACCTGAGCGTTCTTGAAACGCGCGTTCGAACGCGCTGTAAAACGCGAAAATGTGAACCAGTCCCATAGGGAAGCATTGGTTTGCATGTGTTGAGCGTTTTACAGCGCGTTTGAACGCACTGTAAAACGCGCAAGTGTGAACTTAGGGTTAGACTTCAATGGGAACGCGCGTTTAACACGCGTTAAGTGTAGATATGCCTTTTTCAATTGGTCTCCAGAGTCACGGACGCGCGTTTCCTATTTGCAAAAACGCACTGTAATACGCGTGACAAAAACGCGCGTCTCAGAAACGCTCAGGTGTGAACCCAGGGTAACTGGTGATGTGAATGAAGCCTAAGCAAGATGGGAATACCCCTTTAAGTAAATATCTTTTATTTGTCGGCAACAACCCCCCCCCCCCCCACCTCATGTAAGAACAAACAAGACGTGTCCGTTACCAGCTGCTATCCTTTCTTAACAGAATATTTTTTCTCCTTTGAACCCCATTTATACAGAAATGTTAATGCATCCAGAGGCGCAGGAGAAATAAACCGCGTGATACATTGTAGCAATAATCCCTACATGTATTCTGCCCGCAGAGGATTGCCTAGACTGGATGCAATTGTAGCAAACTCTCATATGTAAGAAGTGTTAGATCTACGCTACAAAAAGTATAAATTACTGCTGCTTGTTTGTTGGAAATCGTAACGGAAACGCGATGGACCCGTTAGGCCTCTTTCACCAAGTGATACGCATTGTGTCAGGATCCGTTCAGGAAAAAACTGATGTTTTGCATGCAAGTTCAATCCCTATTGTCTGCGATTTCTTTTAAAATGTGCATTTTACGTCCAGAATATATCCGGAAAAAAAACAAAGAAGAGCACTCATCATATCCTAGCAGCCGTCGGTGAAAAACACCGTACATCCGGATGCCTTCCGTTTTCCTACAAGCCCCGTTCACTTCTATGGAACCAGGGCAATGTAAAACATGCTGCGATGTTACCTGCAGGCAGAGATGATGTACGGCGTTCGGTGCACAGACCTATTGAAGCGGATGGATCAGGATTCGGTCCGGATGCTATGCGTTCACTACACGTATCGCATCCAGATGGAAAACTCGCTCGTGTTAAAGAGCCCTTATAGTCAACGGGATCTGTCCGGAGTCATTGGTGTCTGGCATATGCCGGATCCGGTGCTTGCTCGTGTTGGATTGGCGTGCCCACTCCGCATGTGAATGTGCCCTAAACTGGGTCGTTTTTCCAAATAATGTACCCATTTTTCTATGAACATAGGCTGGTCGAGGTGCTGTACGCTGTCTCTCTCTGTAGTTGCAGTCATTCTGCTGAATCATGTACCACATGTGCAGGGGGTGGGAGACCAGGAGCCCACCGGGGATTCACCTGTTCCCCTGTGGGCCAGTTCGAGCATGGGCGCTTCGGTTTTTTGTATTTTTTTCTGATCCCATACAGCACCGGCGGTGTGACTGCATTTCTCTAAAGACGTTCTTGTTACGCAGCCATCCTTCACGTCCTCCTCAGGTCCTACGCGGGTTTCCATGGCAACGGTCTCCCCGAGTGCTGTGTGTGCGGCCATGCAGCGCCCGGTGAATGATGTAACAGCATGAAACACATTTTACAGAGTCGATACCTGGAAATCCCAGCCCCACCAGCCGACGTGGGCTCGTTGAGCTGCGTGTAGTCCCCGATGGTGGTATCTCACACGGAAGCAACATTTTTTACTAAAACCACCCTTCCCCGAAAAACTTTGAAGTCCACCTTTTCCCGCTCAAGGTTTGTAGCATGCAGGTCATAGAAGGATTTAGCAGGACTCTCTACAGACTGCTTGTCCGGGGCCTTTTATGGGAAGATCATGTGACCAGTCGCTGGCGATGTGTATCTGTAAGGCTACTTTAACACTCGCATTTGTGCGGATCCGTTCAGATAATACAGCCCTCTGCATCCGTCCAGAACGGATCCGTTTGCATTATCTGGAACATAGCCAAGACGGATCCGTCTTGAACACCATTAAAAAGTCAATAGGGAAGCATTGGTTTTGCATGTGTTGAGCGTTTTACAGCGCGTTCGACGCACTGTAAAGCAGCGAAGTGTGAACTTAGGGTTAGACTTCAATGGGAGCAGCGTTTAACTACGCGTTAAGTGTAGATATGCCTTTTCAATTGGTCTCCAGAGTCACGGACGCGCATTTCCTATTTGCAAAAGCGCGCTGTAATACGGCGTGACAAAAGCGCGCGTCTCAGAAACGCTCAGGTGTGAACCCAGGGTAACTGGTGATGTGAATGAAGCCTAAGCAAGATGGGAATACCCCTTTAAGTAAATATCTTTTATTTGTCGGCAACAACCCCCACCTCATGTAAGAACAAACAAGACGTGTCCGTTACCAGCTGCTATCCTTTCTTAACAGAATATTTTTTCTCCTTTGAACCCCATTTATACAGAAATGTTAATGCATCCAGAGGCGCAGGAGAAATAAACCGCGTGATACATTGTAGCAATAATCCCTACATGTATTCTGCCCGCAGAGGATTGCCTAGACTGGATGCAATTGTAGCAAACTCTCATATGTAAGAAGTGTTAGATCTACGCTACAAAAAGTATAAATTACTGCTGCTTGTTTGTTGGAAATCGTAACGGAAACGCGATGGACCCGTTAGGCCTCTTTCACCAAGTGATACGCATTGTGTCAGGATCCGTTCAGGAAAAAACTGATGTTTTGCATGCAAGTTCAATCCCTATTGTCTGCGATTTCTTTTTAAAATGTGCATTTTTACGTCCAGAATATATCCGGAAAAAAAAACAAAAGAAGAGCACTCATCATATCCTAGCAGCCGTCGGTGAAAAACACCGTACATCCGGATGCCTTCCGTTTTTCCTACAAGCCCCGTTCACTTCTATGGAACCAGGGCAATGTAAAACATGCTGCGATGTTACCTGCAGGCAGAGATGATGTACGACGTTCCGGTGCACAGACCTATTGAAGCGGATGGATCAGGATTCGGTCCGGATGCTATGCGTTCACTACACGTATCGCATCCAGATGGAAAACTCGCTCGTGTTAAAGAGCCCTTATAGTCAACGGGATCTGTCCGGAGTCATTGGTGTCTGGCATATGCCGGATCCGGTGCTTGCTCGTGTTGGATTGGCGTGCCCACTCCGCATGTGAATGTGCCCTAAACTGGGTCGTTTTTCCAAATAATGTACCCATTTTTCTATGAACATAGGCTGGTCAAGGTGCTGTACGCTGTCTCTCTCTGTAGTTGCAGTCATTCTGCTGAATCATGTACCACATGTGCAGGGGGTGGGAGACCAGGAGCCCACCGGGGATTCACCTGTTCCCCTGTGGGCCAGTTCGAGCATGGGCGCTTCGGTTTTTTGTATTTTTTTCTGTTCCCATACAGCACCGGGGTGTGACTGCATTTCTCTAAAGACGTTCTTGTTACACAGCCATCCTTCACGTCCTCCTCAGGTCCTACGCGGGTTTCCATGGCAACGGTCTCCCGTGCTGTGTGTGCGGCCATGCAGCGCCCGGTGAATGATGTAACAGCATGAAACACATTTTACAGAGTCGATACCTGGAAATCCCAGCCCCACCAGCCGACGCGGGCTCGTTGAGCTGCGTGTAGTCCCCGATGCTGGTATCTCACACGGAAGCAACGTTTTCTACTAAAACCACCCTTCCCCGAAAAACTTTGAAGTCCACCTTTTCCCGCTCAAGGTTTGTAGCATGCAGGACTCTCTACAGACTGCTTGTCCGGGGCCTTTTATCGGAAGATCATGTGACCAGTCGCTGGCGATGTGTATCTGTAAGGCTACTTTAACACTCGCATTTGTGCGGATCCGTTCAGATAATACAGCCCTCTGCATCCGTCCAGAACGGATCCGTTTGCATTATCTGGAACATAGCCAAGACGGATCCGTCTTGAACACCATTAAAAGTCAATGGAGGACGCGTCCGTTTTCTATTGTGTCAGAGAAAACGGATCCATTTAGCTCAGTTTCATCAGACGGACACCAAAACGCTGCAGGCGGCCTCCAGAGCGGCATAGAGACTGAACTGACGCATTCTGAGCGGATCCTTTTCCATTCAGAACGCAAACTGATCCGTTCTGGACCGCTTGTGAGAACGCTGAACCGATCTCACAAAGGGAAAGCCAAAACGCGAGTGTGAAAGTAGCCTAAGGCCTCATGCACACAAACGTATTTTGGGTCCGCGTCCGAGCCGCATATTTTGCGGCTCGAACACGGACCTATTCACTTCAATGGGGCTGCAAAAGATGCGGACAGCACTCCGTGTGCTGTCCGCGTCCTTTGCTATGTTCCGTGGCCCCGCAAAAAAAATATAGCATGTCCTATTCTTGTCCGTTTTGCGGACAAGAATAGGCATTTCTACAATGGGCCGCGTTCCGTAAATTACGGAACGCGGAACAGCTTCCGTGTTTTGCGGATCCGCGGATTGTGGACTGCAAGACACCTACGGTCGTGCGCATGAAGCCTAGGTGTACGTTACAGAAAGCAGATATGTCAGTGTTACTGATACCGCCAGCTTGTCTGAAAAACAAAGATCTGATCATTGATTGCTCTAAGGCCTCTTTCACACGGGCGTCACGTTTGATGCCTGAATCAGAGGCGGGTGTGTTGCGGGATTCGGGTTGAGTATTCTGGAGAATTTATTATTTTCCCTTATAACATGGTTATCAGGGAAAATAATAGCATTCTCAATACAGAATGCTATGTTAGCAGGGCAATAGAGGGTTAAAAATTTTAAAAATTTGAACTCTCCTCCTGCCATTGATCGCTTAGGTGCAAGGAACATCTTCTATCTTCATATCTGTTGGTTGAAGGACCTTCGTCACTGTCACATGACGTCACTGGGTCACATGGTCCAATCATGGAAGCTTTTGATTGGACCATGTGACCCAGTGACGTCATGGAAGGTCCTTTACCCAGCAGAATGAAGAAAGAAGAATGATCCCGGCACCTACGCGATCATGAGGAGGAGGTGAGTTAAAGTTTTTTTTATTTTTAACCCTCTCTTCCCCTTTTTACATAACATTCTGTATTTAGAATGCTATTATTTTCCCTTATAACCATGTTATAAGTGCAAATAATAAAGATCGGGTCCCCATCCCGATCGTCTCCTAGCAACCATGCGGGAAAATCGCACCACCTTCACACTTGCTTGCAATTTTCCCGCAGCCCCATTCACTTCTATGGGGCCTGCGTTGCGTGAAAAACAATATAGAACATGCTGTGATTTTCGCTCAACGCAAAAGTGATGCGGGAAAATCACCGCTCATGTGCACAGCCCCATAGAAATGAATGGGTCCGGATTCAGTGCGGGTGCAATGCGTCCTCCTCACGCATTGCACCCACGCAGAAATCACGTCCGTGTGAAAGGGGCCTAAAGGTTGCCATACTCATTTAAATGGGTTGCAGGAAAATCGCACATGGCAGCCAGGACGCTACTGAAGTCCTGGCTACCATGGTACTCCGCACCAGTGTCATCCGGCAATGCGCCGAAACGACGTTTAGCTTAATTCCGGATCCTGATTAATGCACTTCAATGGGCATTAATTCCGGATCCGGCGTAAGGCAAAGTCTTCCGGATTTTTGGACAGAGACAAATCCGCAGCATGCTACGGTTCTGTCAACGTCCCAAAAACGTTTACATACTGAACGGATTTCTCTCCATTCAAAATGCACGGGGATTATCCTGATCAGTTTATTTCCGGCGTAGAGACCCGAGGACGGAACTCTAGGACGGAAAGGAAAAACGCAAGTGTGAAAGCACTCTAATGCACGTTGTTAGGCCTCATGCACACGAACGTATTTTGTTTCCGTGTCCGTTCCGTTTTGTTTTTTTTGCGGATAGGATGCGGACCCATTCATTTCAATGGGTCCGCAAAAAATGCGGACAGCACACGTGTGCTGTCCTCATCAGTAAAAAATAAAAAAATAAAAAATAGAACATTTCCTATTCTTGTCCGTTTTGCGGACAAGGATAGGCATTGTTACAATGGATCTGCAAAAAAACGGATGGCATACGGATGTCATGTTTTTTTTGCGGATCCGCAATTTGCAAACCGCAAAACGCATACGGTCGTGTGCCTGTAGCCTTATTCTGTTAAACGTGATACCTGAAAGTGACCCCCGCATTGTCAGCTCCAGAGAGAGAGTCACGGAGATTCCTATGCAAATATACGTAGGTTTCGTTTTTTACATCAGTGAGAGCGCTACTGTGTACTACACTCGCACGGCAGTGATGGCCGTTTTCAGAGCCAATTAAGGTCGATGGGGCTAGTCACATTAACTTTTTTTGGCGACCATTCAATAAGCCTACATGCACACGGCAGTGTTTTTTTGCGGCCTCCGTTCCATTTTTTTTGCGGATCCGATGGTTTCTAATTCATTTCTATGGATCCGTTAAAAATGTGGATGCCTCTTCTGTTGCCTGTCTGCGTCCACTGTCCGCAAAAAAAATATGGCATGTCCTATTCTTGTCCGCAAAAAACGGTTTGCGGACCCATAGAAGTCAATGGGTCCGCAAAAAATGCAGATGACCAACGGAAGCCATCCGTTTGTCATCCGCATCCGTTTTTTTTGCGGATGGTTGCTTAGAAACCAAGGCACTTGTACAGGTACTTTAAGAGACTGGTTCAAGCCTTCCTTTTTTTTTGCGGATCCGCAAAAAAAACGGAAGACAAACGGAAACACAACCTACAAAATTTGCGGACACACGGAACGGATGTGGATGTGAAAAAAAAAGGAAGACGGATCCGCGATTTGCGGACAGCTAAAAACAACTGTCGTGTGCATGTAGCCTAAAGGCCATATAAAAATAGGACATATTTTTTGGCCGTTTTCACGGCAGACGTACCCCACTGAAATCAATGACCCAATGGGGCTGCAGTGAAAAAGGCATTGCATCCGCAAGCAGGGGCGAGCCTCCCCGCGACTAGGGTGGCCAGACATCCGGTTTCTGGCTCCCTGTCCGGCGCAGGACCTGGACGGATGCAGGGATGTCCACCCTTTCAGTAGCTCACTCTTAGACAGCAGCACTTGCACTGTCTGAGTGTGAGCTGCAGCAACTGACTGAGGCTTCTCTCACCCCCAGTCACTAGAGCGGCAGACATGGCTGAGGGGGAGAGAAGCACCCTGGGCTGCCCCCATCTCACCTACTGGTCTGAAAGCTCTTCCCCCTCCTCCCCCGTGTTTTTCCGGCCGGCAGTGGGGGCGTGGCTTCACATGGTTTGGCGGCGTCATGGGCGTGGCCAGTGAGGTGTGACTTTCTAGGGTGAAGCCAGTGGCCACCCTACCTGCGACTCAATGTTTTGATCAGCGCAACAGTGAGACGAAGTGGCTGCTGTGCGGGCATCAGGAGCGGCGCGGGTGCCAGGGAGCGGTATAACCTTTATTGCCCGGGCACTTTAGGGGTTGGATAACCCTTTTATGTGATCCCGCTGAGCTGTGAAATTCTGTATTTTACACGGTACGTCTGCTCGGAAATTCCACAGCAGATTGGTCACAGGTTTTGGATCAGATTTCACCGTACGCATTGCAGAGTGAAACCCATGGTGGTAATCCACACCTTAAAGTGAATTTACATTACAGATGTTGTTTTTTGCTACACGTAAACGCGCAGCGTATCCGCCCTGTGTGGACTTACCCTTACAATTATTACTAACCCTCAGTTCACACTTGCGCGTTTTACAGCGCGTTCGAACGCGCTGTAAAACGCATAACTGATGCAAACCAATGCTTCCCTATGGGACTGGTTCACATTTTCGCGTTTTACAAGTACTTGAGCTTTTTTTGGGGCGTTTGTCGCACATTTTGGCCCATAGACTTCAATGGGAACGCGCAACGCTTGTATTTTGCGCGTTTTTGACACTGAAAACGCGCGTTCAAACGCGAGTTTATGAATTTGCAACATGCTGGAAAGGCCAAACCCCAGCTCTGATTGGCCAAACTTCATAAAGACAGGGATATTTGGTCATTGGACAACACTGCAGTCAATCACACAAACGCGCGTTTACTATTGCCAAAAACGCGCGTAGTATGCGCGTCTCAGAAACGCTCAGGTCTGAACCCAGCGTAAAGGTACCTAGAGTAGCAAACATGACAACCCCTGGTATCTGCGCCTCACCGCACCCTCTGTGAACAATGTGAACAAAGGCTGAGGAAGGTACAGGCAGTTGGGGGGTGGGGGCGTCAGTTCATCTGCACATACATTCCAATATGAAAGCTGTGAGGAAAAAACAGAGACTCTTTACACCTTTATTGCTCTATTTACAGCCTGAATTGTGTTATACATTTTTATCATTGTATCATTTATTATGATACAGAAGGCCATAAACCGTGAACTGGCTGAGGAAACATCATGACGCAGGGCTTTGTCGACCTCCATTTTGTGAAACGCACACCACCACTGCAGCACTTCTAGCGTCGTCGACGCCCTCGACCAATCAGCGCGCTCCGTTCTCAGGCCACGCCCGAGCCGCCACCATTTTGTGAAGAGCAGTAAAGGAAGGGAGGGCGGGGCTTTGCTTCTGTCCTTTTCCATGTAAAGGACAGGGGCGTACACGTGATGTTAAACACGCCTCTTTTTAGTTACGCCCCGCCCTGTACTTTATATTCCTCTGCAGAGCGAAAAGTGCGTCATTCCGTGGACTGTGTTGCTGATGAGACAGGTGGGTATGTGGGGACGGGTCCTCTGCGGCTTCGTGCGTTGTGTAGTCGTATACCGTGGGGATTTTTTACATTTTGTTTTGGAGAGTTTATTTTTTTTGCTTCTGGTTACATGGTCCCCCCCCTGTTTGTACTGGTAGTGGTTTGGCCGAAAGTAGCGGATGTTACAGTGTAATGTAGTGTCTATTGTGTAGAAATGTTATTTGGTTGGAAATGTTAGTTTTAGGCGCTCGGTGACCATCAGTGTCCCCAGGCCCCGCCTCCTGGCCAGGCTGCCGGCGCCATCTTGGAAAGCCTACACTATAGTGAAGCTGAAGATTATTTGCTATTCCTCTGTCGTGTGTCACAAATATCACGATTTTCTGTCTGTATATTTTGGGGAAGATCAATCAAAACTGATGTAAAAGGAAACTGGCTTAATTTCCCCCTAACAACCAATCAGATTCCACCTTTCATTTTTCACAGCTCCTTTTGAGAATGAGAGGTGCAATCTGATTGGTTGCTAGGGGGAATGAAGCCAGTTCTACTCTACACCAGATCCATCTCCCCTGTTTAACTGCTCTTCCAATTTCTATATTTTCTTCAGGAATGGCCAACCTGCGGCTCTCCATCTGTAGCAGAACTACAACTCCCAGCATGGCCAGTCTGCCTACAGCATGGTGGGAATTGTAGCTCTGTTTTAGGGTATCATCCTGGTTGTTCTATGTGACGCCTTCAGCCGCCCCCCTCACTGTAGTCTGTGTTAACGGTGGTATTATGATGTATGTATGGGAGGGGGCTGTGCCAGTACACTGGGGGCGTGTCCTCTCATACGCAGGGAGGAAGTTCCACTTGTTTGTGATCTATAGGGCTGGCTTAGCGCCTATGGACAGTAGGCGGGTGGGGCTGCTCGTTGTGATGTCACCGCAGCGCCATCTGGTGACAGGATCCTGACCTCCTAGATGTCTTCGGTGCTGACAAATGTGCCTGTTTTTCAGGTTTTTTGTTATAACGTACGTCAGCATGAGCGGGTGCAGAGTTTTCATTGGGCGACTGAACCCAGCGGCCAGAGAGAAGGACGTCGAGAGGTTCTTCAAAGGGTATGGGAGGATCCGAGACATTGATCTAAAACGAGGATTTGGCTTTGTGGTAAGTGTTTTTTTTTTTTTTTGTTTTTTTTTAAATAAAAAAAAAAAGCCCTTCGTCCTGCAGATTGTGCACTGCCCTTTAAGCCTAGTATCTAATCCGTAGAGATCATCAGCAGTCATCTCATCATATCAGGTAGGAGTACAGTGACCGGTAACACCTCTCTACAGATAGCACAGGATCGGCCATCCTCCCTGCAGAAGCCAAACACCTCCGGACTACAGAGTCCTATGGTCCCCGTGACTGCTGTAAATATGTGGATGTAGCCGCTCGGGCTAGAGGAGTACACCAACAAAATGGCGGTAGCCGATTGTGGGGAGGGGGTTTAATGGGGTGGTGCTGCAACCCTTAGGCAAAAGCAGGTGTCGGAACTGGTGGCAGGGTGTACAGCTTAGGTTTGGGCGGAATAGCTCGGCCGTACGGTCGCCCCTTTAGTCCTGTTCACATGTAAAACGGGTTAGGAGAAAAGAATATTTTTCAGAATTGTATTTTCACTGGTAAGTGCCCCGATCCATGTAAAGCCGTTCTTTGTCTACCTAATTTGCTCTTCTGACCTTAAAACTTTCGGTCTAGAATTGTATTTGCTGAAAACCTAATTTTCTCAATTGCAGGAATTTGAAGACCCCAGGGACGCGGATGATGCGGTCTATGAGCTTGATGGGAAGGAGCTGTGCAGTGAAAGGTAGGCGTCTGCATGGTTTGTACAGGGTTATCTTTCTTCTGTGGTGTTACTGTACCTAACGGGCTTTTATCTTTTCAGGGTTACTATTGAGCATGCTCGCCTGCGCTCCAGGGGCGGTGGAGGCGGCGGCAGCAGAGGAATGGGACGGGGGAGATACTCTGATCGTTTTAGTAGTCGCCGTCCACGTAATGATAGAAGGTGAGTTGTCTTCACGAGCTAGTCAGAAGACGAGTCGTGGTAAAGCTAGGTGTATACAGACTAGAGTTGTTTCGATACCAAAATTTTGATTCGGTATCGATACCATAGTATTGCGATGCTCGATACCACGCGAAAAAGATAAAACGCCAAAAAGTCACGTGCGTTCCCGATTTTATGGAACGGCCGGGCCACAATACAACAGTCCTATCCTATTTTTGGGGGGCACAAGGCAACTAAAAGAAAATGGTGAATCGTGTAGTTTTTATTTTAAATTTTATTTATTTTTCCTTTAACGGTGCGGACGTTCACCACATAAGAGGATTTTTTTGATAGTTTGGACTTTTCAGACGCGGCGATATGTAATATATATATTTTATATGTAAAATTGGGAAAGGGGGTGATTTATACTTAATATTTTGGTGTAATTTTTGTTAAACTAAAAAAAATATATATATATAATTTTTTTTTTATTTATTAACTTTTGCCCCCTTAGGGGCTAGAACCTGGGTGAATAGGATCTCATACACTCCCTGTGCACAGCACACAGCAGCAGGGAGCTTACCATAGCAGCCAGGGCTTCAGTAGCGTCCTGGTTGCCATGGTAACCGATCGGAGCCCCAGGCTTACACTGCTGGGGCTCCGCTCAAAAGAGGAGGTGAGGGGACCCTGTGGCCACTGGGGGGGGCAGTAACCGAGCACTGTAATCCGCAGCAATTAACCCCTCAGGTGCCGCACCTGAGGAGTTAACTGCCGCGGATTGCAGCGCTCAGTGACAGGCAGGGTGCCGGCAATGTGTTTCTTCTGCCTGCGTTTGTATATGAATGTTTACTTCTCATTGGTGGCCAGTGGGAGGGAGAGACGGCCTCCTTCTCCCTGTGCTGCCGAGGAGAACGTGGCCGTGCCGCTCTCCGCGGCAGCGCAGCCCAGTATCGATAAAACACCAATCCTGGTATCGAGCTCGATACCAGAGAAAAGTATCGAAAGTTCGATACCCGCAACAACCCTAATACAGACTGTGCGTTTCTTTCTCAGTGCTCCGCCAATAAGAACCGAAAATCGCCTCATTGTGGAGAACCTGTCCTCCCGCGTCAGCTGGCAGGTTTGTGAACTCATTTTATATGGGGAACATGACGATGTTTGCCAGTGTACTCTTCTTAGATGCACGTTATGGCAACTTCAAAATTTATTTAATTGGGATTTGGGCTTTTATTTATATATATATATTTTTATTGTATTCTTTAACCTAATTTTAACCAAATATTAAACCCTTTATTTGCCAGCCTATCTGTGTCTCGTTGGCCTTGTGACGAGGAGCGTCTGTTGGTTATCGCTCTGTGTTGGTCACTTGTGGTTGGGCCGTGTTGAATTTGCCAGTGAGCTCCTACAGTGCCTGTTGGCTACCTAGATCCGTTGCTGGTCTAGACATACCGCACTTCCTTAAAAGTGCCAGGTTGCAGCGACCCCCTGAGAGTTAACGAAATCTGGTCCTTAAGTTGAGAGATGTTCTGCCTGTAAAGATTCCGAATAGGAGGTCGAGATCGCAAAGTTGAAAGATGCGCAATTAGGTGGTCGTTGGAATCCTGGTCGCAATAAAGTCCATGGTAACACCACAAGAATAGAAAATGATGGCCATCCTCCATAGTCTTCTTATAGGGAGGGTCGTATCGTATAAAAGCCTCGATCAATTGGTTAGCCCTCACGTGGGTGTGAAGAGCCAGTCGGGCTCGTCTCGTGATGGTTCGTCCAGTCGCTTAATGCAGTTTGCTGATTGACTAGCCTAGGGATTTGTTATTAAAGGTAAAGTAACTTATATTCTTAATGACATCATGGGCACCAAATAAATGGCTTGTATAAAATACTAATTTTAGTATTACTGTAATTTAACACCTCTTCCACTTTAAGGCTACTTTCACACTGGCGTTTTGGATTCCGTTTGTGAGATCCGTTTCAGGGCTCTCGCAAACGTTCCAAAACGGATCAGTTCAGCCCCAAAGCATTCTGAATGGATAAGGATCCGTTCAGAATGCATCAGTTCGGCTCCGTTCCGCTTCTATTCTGTTTTGGAGGCGGACACCAAAACGCAGCATGCAGCATTTTGGTGTCCGTCTGAAGAGGCGGAGCCTAACGGATCCATTTTCAATGGCGCAATATGTTGCATTTGAAAACGGATCCGTTCCCTATTGACTTTCAATGTAATTCAAAACGGATCCATTTTTCTTTAAACCTAATGCAAACGGATCCGTTCTGAACGGATACAAACGTTTGCGTTATAGGTGCAGATCCGTCTGTGCAAATAAACAGACGGATCCGCACCAACGCAAGTGTGAAAGTGCCCTAAGCTAGTTTTCTTACTTTAGAGGACTCTACACTTACTTTGTGCCCTATTGTAGTTTTTGCTATTCTAAATCTCAAGAGTGGTAAAAGTACAAATGTCCACTTCTGGTCTAACACTGTGAGATTTTTTTTTTCAGTGTTTTTGTCTCATTGCCGTCTGTCTTTGTGCTAACGAACCGCTCTCTCGCATTAGGATTTGAAGGACTTCATGAGGCAAGCCGGTGAAGTTACATTTGCTGATGCACACAGACCTAAGCTAAACGAAGGGTAGGTAGATGTGAAGACTGACGCCGGTCAATTGCCTAATGTGAGCGGTGGACCGTTTATTTGATGGGGGCAATTTTATTTTCCACAGGGTCGTTGAGTTTGCATCTTACAGTGATCTTAAAAATGCCATCGACAAACTGTCCGGCAAGGAGATCAATGGAAGGAAGATTAGGCTGATCGAAGGAAACAAAAGACACAGGTTTGTGGATTTTTATTTTTTTAATATAGCAGTGGGATAGCCTACTAAGGCCTCTTTCACACGGGCGTCATGTTTGACGCCCAGATAAGAGGTGGGTGCGTTGCGGGAATATGCGCGATTTTTCCGCGCGGGGAAAACGTTTGTCATGCAATTTGCACGCGCGTGAGAAAAATCGCCACGTTTGGTACCCAGACCCGAAGCCGGACTTCATCACTGAAGTCCGGTTTCGGGTTGAGTATTCTGGAGATTTTATTATTTTCCCTTATAACATGGTTATAAGGGGAAATAATAGCATTCTTAATAAAGAATGCATAATAAAATTAGGAGGAAGGGGTTAACAATAATAAAAGGTAACTTACCTTAGCCACTTGATCACGTAGTCGCGATCTCTCCTCTCTTTCCCAGCATCAGCTAAGATCTAAAGGACCTGTGATGACGTCACATCACCATGGTAAGATGGACCATGTGATTGGACCATGTGATGTGACGTCATCACAGGTCCTTTAGTTCTTAGCTGATGCTGGGAAAGAGAGGAGAGATCGCAACTACGCGATCAAGTGGCTAAGGTAAGTTACCTTTTATTATTTTTAACCCCTTCCTCTTCATTTTACTAAGCATTCTTTATTAAGAATGCTATTATTTCCCCTTATAACCATGTTATAAGGGAAAATAATAAAGATCTGGTCCCGTTGCTAAGCAACCATGCAGGAAAATCGCAACGCATCTGCACTTGCTTGCGATTTTCCCGCAGCCCCATTCACATCTATGGAGCCTGTGTTGCGTGAAAAACGCACAATTTAGAGCATGCTGCGATTTTCACGCAACGCAGAAGTGATGCGTGAAAATCACCGCTCATGTGCATAGGCCCATAGAAATGAATGTGTCCAGATTCAGTGCGGGTGCAATGCGTCCTCCTCACGCATTGCACCCGTGCGGAACTCGCCCGTGTGAAAGGGGCCTAAGGCGCGCACAAAGGAGTCTGATTGCATGGTCTCTGACTGACTTACTCTGAATTGATCTTCCAGCAGGTCAAGAAGCAGGTCCCGTTCCCGCAGCCGAAGCTCATCCCGGTCCCGCAGTCGTTCCCGCTCCAGAAGCAGGAAGTCCTATAGCCGTTCCCGTAGCCGCAGCCGCACTCCCCGCAGTAACCGTAGCAAATCCAGATCTGTGAGTAGGTCTCCTGTTCCAGAAAACTCGCCAAAAGCTGCATCTAAAAGCCCTTCAAAATCCCCAGCGTCTGCCGATCACCAGAGGTCTCGGTCGAGATCTCATTCTGTTGATAGCAGAAACTGAACACATATATATATTTTTTTTATTCCCCTGAATCTTATTTTTTTGTGAAATGTGTATACTTGCTAAGTCTTGGTAAGTATCCAGTGAGAGAGCAGGACAATAGACTTTTTTACCGATGTGGACCACGACACAGATTCTCAACCTGTCTTTTGATAAACCATCACCTGCTTGTCTGAACCGCCGTCCGTGTAAATGTATCTTCCTATGTGTTTTAGCATGAGATGCCTCTTGTGCTCACTGCTGTATATAGCTGCACTCCATCGCCCAGCTTACTTATGTTTCATTTGTGAAATATGCTGTTGAAATAAACTTTATTAATGACCTGTTTTCTGTGTGACAACGCTATTCGCCAGAATATTATAAATTTGGATATTTTTAAGCATTTCCAAAGTAACCTACAAAGCACATAACGCCCAACGCCACACTCAAAGTTAGGGTTCTGTAGTAATTCCTGTGACACAAAAGCCAAGGTATATAATGATCCTACAAAGACAATAGATTACAATGTGGAAGCCGATTGAAACCTAATGATATCACATGGCTGTATAAAGGCTGGAGAGCCTGGCCCCACTACGACACAAGAGCTTAAGGCCCCCTTCACACGAGCGTGATTTCCGCGCGGATGCAATGCGTGAGGAGGACGCATTGCACCTGCACTGAATCTGGACACATTCACTTCTATGGGGCTGTGCACATGAGCGGTGATTTTCCCGCATCACTTTTGCGTTGCGTGAAAATCGCAGCATGTTCTATATTCTGTGTTTTTTCACGCAACGCAGGCCCCATAGAAGTGAATGGGGCCGCGGGAAAATCGCAGGCAAGTGCGGATGCGGTGCGATTTTTTTTTCCCGCGTGGTTGCTAGGAGACTATTGGGATGGGGACCCGATCTTTATTATTTTCCCTTATAACATGGTTACAAAGGAAAATAATGGCATTCTCAGTAGAGAATGCAAAGTAAAAAGGGCAATAGAGGGTTAAAAATTAAAAAAAAAAACTAACTCGCCCCCTCCATTTGACCACGTAGGTACCTGTCTTCAGCCAGGAAGGGGGTGAAGGACCTTCAGTGACGTCACATGGTCCAATCACCTGCCTCCATTATGAAAGCAGGTCATTGGACCCTGTGACCCAGGGAAATCGCTGAAGGTCCTTCACCCCCTGCCTGGCTGAATACAGAACACGGGCAGCTACACGATCAAATGGAGGGAGCGAGTTTTTTTTAAATTTATTTTTAACCCTCTATTGCCTCTAACTTTGCATTCTCTATTGAGAAAGTTATAAAGGAAAATAATAAAATGTACAGAATACTCAACCCAAAACCGGACTTCAGTGATGAAATTCAGGTCTGGGTACCAAACATGCTGATTTTTCCCACGCGAGTGCAAAACGCATTAAAATGCTTTCCACTCATGCTGGAAAATCGCGCATTTTCCCGCAACGCACCCGCCTCTTAGCCGGGTGTCAAATGTGACACCCGTGTGTAAGAAGCCTAAGGGTCCGTTTGCATGCCCGTAGTTCTGGGACCACCTCCAGTCTGCAGTTTTGCCCAATCCCTTCAATGGGGCTCCAAAAGATGTGGAGAGCACATCCGTAGTTCCAGCTCTAGCCCAGCAAAAAAGATGGAGCATGCGCTATTGTCAGCAGTCGCGGAAAAGAATAGGCATTTCTATTATAGGGCTCCCAATGTGTAGCCTGCAGAATGCACACGGCTGGTGTAGCTACTGAACTTCAACCCTATAAGACTTGATACCCCAATATATAAAAAAAGAAAAACCTGTATTTTTTGATTTATGAGATGCAACCCAGGTTATAGAGCAGGAACAGATAAAAATATTTTTCATCAGCCCTCCAGGGTCAGGACAGCGCAGCCCCAGGGAGGGTGAGTGCTGGCAGCACTCGCGGCATGTAATGCATACTAGTGAGCGCCTCAATAATGGAAGCGCTCACTAGTATTCACTTTATAATACTCATGGCTGTTAGGGGAGACGTGTGGCAGGATTTGCTGTGTCTTCCTTAGTCACCAGGTCTGAGGGGTGACCAGATGCCGTTATTACCTGGGGATAAATTAAAGGGGTATTCCCATCACACTCTTTTATACTTACCTGCCCCTGGTTTCGGCAGGGGGTGGACTCCATCTTGATTGACGTATTTCCCGGCCGGGCCATGAATGCGCCCTGGTGACTTTTTCCTGGCAAGTATAGTATACTGGCCAAAAGAAGTCACAATAGCACGGCGTCTGCTTGCGCTTTTGGGACTGCGCGCGGCCAAAATGTGAGAAAAGGAGAAGCCGTCTGCGCAAGCGCGGCCACAGCGATTCGGGAGAAGAGTAGTGGCAGTAACTAGGGGAGACGGAAGACAACAGTCAGGTAAGTATATCTTAATTAAACATATTTTGAAAAATGATCACTGTTAAATCATTAAGTGTTCATTAAGGTGGGAATGCAACTTAAACTGCGGGGGGGGCGGGGTCGTCTGGAGCGGTTCTGTGTGGTCTGAGCCAGGAGGGCAGAGAGACTGGGTTTAGCCTGAGCTTTGGGGGTCCAGCGCCGCCTGAGGAAGGGAAGAGGGTCAGTGACTAGACTACTATCTCCCAAGAGACACTGGTGTGGGACTGGAGGCTGCTGGAAGTTGGGCTGGGAAAGCTGCGTCTGATCACGGGTGTTAAGGCTCCATTCACACGTCTGCAATTCTGTTCCGCATTTTGCCGACCCATTAATTTCAATGGGGAGGCG
Source organism: Bufotes viridis (assembly GCA_033119425.1). Lineage (NCBI taxonomy): Eukaryota > Metazoa > Chordata > Amphibia > Anura > Bufonidae > Bufotes > Bufotes viridis. The sequence continues at coordinate 6,074,508 of CM065595.1, read as the reverse complement.
ATGTCCCGCCGGGGTCCGCAATCGCGTTCCTGAAAAAAATCGCGTCCTAGGCTGAAATGGGATTTTTGTCTGAAACGTGACCCCTGTAATTCCCGAAATGTCTAAGCTCTCAGCTGCACACAGTCCCACCACGTACGCAGTAAGGTATCTGGGGCTTGCGGAATTGCTCCGACTCAAGTTTTATTCATAAAGAGCGTGTTATAGATCCTAAGTGTATACACCAAGGAAATATAAACCTCTTGGTGCCACCCTTGTTGAATTACATACAAAGGCCCCAGAGCCATCCGATGAATGGCTTTATTAAAGCATTGCAGGATTTTTATTCTCCCTTTGCGTAAATAGCGCCGAATAGGCCATTATTAACTCGCGCTGCAGTCTCCATGTTTTCTTATGTGATGCTGTTTGAGCCTGTGTGCTCTTTCCTCCATCAGCTCTTGTATGCAGGAGGAAGGAGACCAGCGTGAAGATACATCTACACTGGAGAGTCTGCACACACAAATAGTACAGGCGGGCAATGTGATAACCTCAGCTAATTACTGTATACACCGTATATCTGCTCTCCTGGTCCTTTAGATATCTTTGACAGAATACAGAGGGGACGGGCCCGAGAGCTGCCAGGAGGGATTTCAGAAGCATACCTGTAACCTCTGGTGTGAGATATGCTTCTACTAAACTTTTAAATATATATAACCCCCAGATATAGGCCTCCAAGGTGTCCCAGACCACACCCGCTGAGCCCAGATGGGAATAAAACAACTTAGAGGGTCATTTATTAAAATGCCAGTCTTAAGAAGCCTCTGCACTGGGGGTGGATCTGCCGAAGTTATGTAGAGGCACCGGCCTCTACATACCTTCGGTGTATCCATCACCGGTTTAAATGTAAGCCAGCTTGGGTAGTTCTACCTACATACTGCAGTTTGCATGGACATTGTAAGAGATAGATAACAGATGTTCCACAATTCATCTAATGTCTGAGACTAACCCAAAAAAAAGAATTCTAAAAAAGAACTACTATAGGACTTTAAAGGATGATCCAACAGGATCCTTCAGAAAATCCCATTTTGAACTTATCGACCCCTCCTTGCCCGAGCTCCAAAAAGAATTAATCCTGAAAGCAATTGAATTCATATTATACAACAATTATTTCACCTTCAATGAAGTATTCTATATCCAAGAAAAAAAGGACCCCTATGGGGACCAAGTTTGCTCCCTCATTTGCGAACCTCTTCATGGTTCTTTTGAAGACAAGTTCGGCCTCCTAATCCACCCAAACATTAAACTCTACCGCAGATACATCAACGACATTATCTTCATTTGGGAAGGGAGTGTCAATGAACTTTTATCTTTTCTTGAATTGCTCAACACCAATGATTGGAGCTTAACTTTTAGTCTCGAATACAGCTACACAGAGGCCATCTTTTTAGATCTCCACCTTACCTCAAACATTGATAATATTACTACCAAAACCCACTTTAAAAAGGTTGATGCTAATAGCTACTGTAAGGGAACGCTCTCTCTCAGGGGGTTGAAATCACAGATCTCTTCGCCAGAGCACCGTTCATACACAGGGTCTCAGGATCCAACCCTCGGTAGGTCAGCTCACTAAATAGAGTCCACACACTGGGAAGAGATCCTGTTGCACACAGACTTGTGGCCCCTGCACAGTCTCTGTTTTCAGGTTCTCTCTCTTCCCTGACTGACAGCCTGGAACATGTTTTATTTTCCCCTAACGATCCCAGCTGGACTACACCTGGGAATCCCTCAGGCTAGGGGAAAACATGCCCTGGTATGGGGTGGATTGGAAAGGTCCCACTACCAAACCTACCTTCCCAATCCAAATAAAATCCAGCCCTTGAATTACTAAACAAAAATAGCTCCAGCAACTATGCCTTGCTGAAGGCAGCGCCATCCTGGATTTTACCTACCTCACCCAGTTGAGGAACCTGGGTGAGATATACCCCTCTTCTAGGACTTTGCTACTTTACTGTTACCACATATCCCCATGCCCCCTCTTCTCCAGACCGGAGGTCTGGGCATTTTCAGCCAACATCATATCATGCTCTCTGGAAGATGTGGCCAGTGTCACATTTTTTGCCTTATTCTGCCACACCCAGGCCAGCAGAGCTCTGTTTGTCACATACATCAACTTTCTATCTAGTAGATAATATCTAAGGAACTCTGTCTCCTCATTGCTGGAGAATTTACGTTTGCACCGAGAACAGGAGCTGGTCCAGCGGTTTCTTCGCCTTAGTCTGGATTTCTTCTTTGTTTTCTGGCTTTCTTCTTTTCCAGATTTCTTGTCTTCCTCCTCCTTTATCTGGTTTGGCAGGAGGAGAGGATCCTTCCTCTTTGCTCTGTTTCTTCTTAAGTTTGCGAACTTTAACTTCCGCAACCTTTACCGCCACATTTTCCACGGGCAGCTCAGGCCTGCCTCTCTTGTTGGAGATCCGGATGGACAGTTTTATGCCATCCTTCTGCCCCTCTGACGCCATCTTCTACTCTCTGAGCCGCTTTTCTTTTCTTCTGGAATTGCTTTCAGCTTATTTTTATTTCTCGAGACCAGCGACGGCTTCTCTGAGGTTTTCTCCTGATCCTCTTCTGCAGCCGCCTCGGGTTTCTCACCATCTGCTCCTTTAGACTCTGAAGTTTCGCTCTCCTTTAGTGTGTCCCAGTTCTTTTCATCTTTCTCCGACATGGCATCATATACCTGCACTTTTAACTGAGATGTCTGATACACAATTGGTTCCCCAATGTCTAAAGAGATGTCTGATACACAGTTGGTTCCCCGATGTATAAAGAGATGTCTGATACACAGTTGGTTCCCCGATGTCTAAAGAGATGTCTGATACACAGTTGGTTCCCCGTACAATGCGGTTCCCGCTCTACTCTGCTGCAGCAGCAGACATATGAATACCATCGTTCTCTTTTGGAAACACTGGGACTCTTTAAGCACTTTGTCTGTGTCTACTGCAGTTTTCTGTGCTTTTCTGAAACCTTTAATCTTCTCCTTGATGTCTAGCAGCAGACCCTTCAAATCATTCATCTCTTTCTGGGTCTTCTCCTCTGAAGCCCTCTCCAGTTGCTCTGTGAGGACAGCTAGTCTCCTCCCTAACTTATCCAGGGACTGTGTGGAGAGAGAGAAAGCATCCCCATGTGATGCCAATGTCTGTAAAGTGCTGCGGAATATAGTAGCGCTATATAAGTGCATGAAATAAATAACTGATGAGTCAAACATGTGGTTGCTATAAGCCTTGATTGATCCCAAGTGTGGTCATTGGTGAATGCTAGTATTTCTTTGGATTGATCGGGGGTAGGCCTATAAGTTTTGCTGCCACTGATCAGACTTGTAACATTACATTTCTAGGATTACTATTCTGACTCCGATTGTTGTAATAGTGATTTATCCCTAGTGAGACCTCTATGTCTGGCCTGTATAAGCAGATAAAATCACTGCGGACAATCCTTATCAGATAGCTTGAACTCACCAACAGCGTGTTCATCCGTGTACGTTGCTTTATTCTGTACATCAGATAACAGGGTACCACAGAACAGATGGATTCCGGTATTGTGCGGTCAAAAGATGATGCTTTCACTAGCGTATATGAGAATACATGTGTACCTGATACATGAGGCTGAAGCAGCATGGAAGATACAGGAAGTGGAGTACACAGAAGAAGGGTGGAGCATTGACAGGAAATGAGTCACAGATATAAAAGAAAAGCAAAAAAAGTGCATTACCAAAAACGGCCACTAGATGGGAGCATATAACCAAATATAGAAATACTGCATATGAAATGGTTCAATAAACAAACTATATACATTCCATATAGACTTAACTGCGTAGCAGCACACAGTGACTCCACCAGCAGAATAGTGAGTGCAGCTCTGGAGTATAGTACAGGATGTGACTCAGGATCAGTACAGGATAAGTAATGTAATGTACACAGTGACTCCACCAGCAGAATAGTCAGTTCAGCTCTGGAGTATAATACAGGATGTAACTCAGGATCAGTACAGGATAAGTAATGTAATGTATGTACACAGTGACTGCACCAGCAGAATAGTGAGTGCAGCTCTGGGGTATAATACAGGATGTGACTCAGGATCAGTACAGGATAAGTAATATATGTACACAGTGACTGCACCAGCAGAATAGTGAGTGCAGCTCTGGGGTATAATACAGGATGTGACTCAGGATCAGTACAGGATAAGTAATGTATGTACACAGTGACTGCACCAGCAGAATAGTGAGTGCAGCTCTGGAGTATAATACAGGATGTGACTCAGGATCAGTACAGGATAAGTAATGTATGTACACAGTGACTGCACCAGCAGAATAGTGAGTGCAGCTCTGGAGTATAATACAGGATGTAACTCAGGATCAGTACAGGATAAGTAATGTATGTACACAGTGACTGTGCCAGCAGAATAGTGAGTGCAGCTCTGGAGTATAATACAGGATGTAACTCAGGATCAGTACAGGATAAGTAATGTAATGTACACAGTGGCTCCACCAGCAGAATAGTGAGTGCAGCTCTGGAGTATAATACAGGATGTGACTCAGGATCAGTACAGGATAAGTAATGTATGTGCCCCGTAATGCCTTGTATTTAGCATCTTTATTATGGCCACAGACCTATTTATACCTATTTATGTATAATGGGGTTTAGAGGTGGTCATCAGGCAGGAGGTAAGTAGGCTTTACATTGTTTTCAGAGCAGCTTATACCTACTGGCTGGAGTCTATCAGTCTATAGGTATAACCGTTCTCCTCTGGTCACTAGCCTCCAGCACTCGCCGATCATCTGGTCACCACCATGGACCCCAGCATTCAGAACTGTAAAGAAGAATCCACCATTAAGGTCTCTTGCACACGAGCGTGACGGATTAGGTCCGGATGCGTTCAGTGAAACTCACACAATTTTGCTTGCATGTGGTGTCCGTTTTGTATGCGATTGCGTTGCCTTATTTCCGTGCTTGGAACATGCGGATTGCATGCGTTTTTAACGCATGTAAAGAAACACTAACCATTCTCTAGATTCACCTTTACTGTAAACAGATATAAATACCCCCAGCATGCATTATTTTATTGTAAACCTCCATTTTATTTGGGAGATTTGGTTGCTTTGCTGGTTTGTGTGTTTGTTTTTTGAATTTTCCTTTGCAGGAAACATATTTTTTGTAGAACACGGTATGTGAAGGGGACAGGCTGCTCATAAGAAGTTTCCCCATGATATGGTTGGCCGTATGGCCGACTTTGTTGGCTATATTGTTCACTTGTAGAAGGGAACAGTGGGGGCCCGTGTGAAATCCTGGTGAATTGCCTTGGCCGGGGGCCAGACATGTGCCCATGGCTGCGCCAATTCTCCAGGGCCACAAACATCTCTGTGGGGTCATTTGGCGGAGTGGCTGCCTCCAGAATGATACCGAGAGCCGCTTTGGTTCTCAGTATTCGTTCTGGAGGAAGACTCTGCAAATAAGGGGCCAGACTTCTGGCATACATGTCAAGGTGGTCCTCCTGCCGGGCTCTAGCCAAATAATCCAGTACCTGGGTATTGAGCATAGCCTCGGCAGGAGGCACTGGTCTGCAGCAGTGGGCGGGTAAGGAGAAAGTGGGGGGGATCTCCATTACAGAGGCTGGGGGCCGAGAGGCGGCAGAGGTGCTGGGCCCTTCAGCACTCTCTGGAGGAGGTTGTGACGCGGGAGGCTCCTCATCATAGGTGCTGGAGTGCTGCGGAGCGCTCTCTTCAGCTTCCTCCTCAAGGTTGTCCTCCGTTCTTCAAAATTAAAACAAACACAACATGTAAATTAATATATGAACACACATGTGGATATTTAAAAAAAACACACCTCACATATTACTATCATCAGCAAAAGACATTTAGCACATAATACTACTTTAAATAGGACCTTTCACCGCTCCTGACGTGTTCTTCACTTACTTCATGTATTCCCCATGTAATAACATTTCTGGCGCATCTATTCTTATGGCTCTATGTTCTGCCGTTCCTTTATTATTTGTAATAGAAGTAATGTTGCTATTAGCCTTCAGTAAGGGTACAGAGGGGGGTAACCAGTTGGGGGGTGTACCTAAACATGGCAGCACTGATTGGATCTAATGAGTCTGTGCAGGTACACCCCCCAACTGGTTACCCCCCTCTGTACCCTTATTGAAGGCTAATAGCAATTCAATTATAACTTCTGGCAGGAATAATAAAGGAATAGCGCAACATAGAGCCATAAGAATAGATGCCCCTGAATTGTTATTACATGGTGAATGCATGAAGCTATTACAACAGGAATGTCAGGAGCGGGCAGAGGTCCTGGTTAACTAACCAACATATTACATATGTGCTCATGTAGCAGCATTAGGGAAATTAGAAGTGGCACAGCTGGCCATAGCAAATAATCCGATTCCACTTGGAATGTTGTTCACCTACTTTTGCAAATGAAAAGAGGATTCGGCTTCGTCGCTATCGCCATCTATGACATTTCGAATTTACACAAATTATTACAAATTACATTACCCACATAGTCAACATACAGTGTGTAGTGATAAACATGTAGTGGTCATTGTTTATTATTAACTTACGACGCAGCTCCATGACCTGACGCAGGAACATCAGCTGGTCCCTGAAGATGTAGGGCCGTTTCCTGGAGGGGCCCGACGCACTGCGGCCTTTATGCTGCATCTCCTTTCTGAACTGGTCTCTGCAGCTCCGCCACCGATTCTTGACTTCAACTATGTAATAAAAATACAAGAAAGGAAAATCTACCAAACAATACAATCCTACAGAGGACAACGTATGACATGTGCTATACTAGGGAGAACTACGTATGACATGTAGGGAGGACAACATATGACGTGCTATACTAGGGAGAACTACGTACGACATGTAGGGAGGACAACATATGACGTGCTATACTAGGGAGGACAACATATGACGTGCTATACTAGGGAGGACAACGTAAGACATGTGCTATACTAGGGAGAACTACGTATGACATGTAGGGAGGACAACGTATGGCATGTGCTATACTAGGGAGGACAACATATGACGTGCTATACTAGGGAGGACAACATATGACATGTAGGGAGGACAACGTATGACGTGCTATACTAGGGAGGACAACACAAGACATGTGCTATACTAGGGAGGACAACGTATGACATGTGCTATACTAGGGAGGACAACACAAGACATGTGCTATACTAGGGAGGACAACGTATGACATGTGCTATACTAGGGAGGACAACGTATGACATGTGCTATACTAGGGAGGACAACATACGACGACCTATACTAGGGAGGACAACGTATAACATGTGCTATACTAGGGAGGACAACATATGACGTGCTATACTAGGGAGGACAACATATGACATGTGCTATACTAGGGAGAACTACGTATGACATGTAGGGAGGACAACGTATGGCATGTGCTATACTAGGGAGGACAACGTATGACATGTGCTATACTAGGGAGGACAACGTATGGCATGTGCTATACTAGGGAGGACAACATATGACATGTGCTATACTAGGGAGGACAACGTATGACATGTGCTATACTAGGGAGGACAACGTATGACATGTGCTATACTAGGGAGGACAACGTATGACATGTGCTATACTAGAGAGGACAACGTATGACATGTGCTATACTAGGGAGGACAACGTATGACATGTGCTATACTAGGGAGGACAACGTATGACATGTGCTATACTAGGGAGGACAACTTATGACATGTGCTATACTAGAGAGGACAACGTATGACATGTGCTATACTAGAGAGGACAACGTATGACATGTGCTATACTAGGGAGGACAACGTATGACATGTGCTATACTAGGGAGGACAACGTATGACATGTGCTATACTAGGGAGGACAACGTATGACATGTGCTATACTAGGGAGGACAACATATGACATGTGCTATACTAGAGAGGACAACGTATGACATGTGCTTTACTAGGGAGGACAACATATGACGACCTATACTAGGGAGGACAACGTATGACATGTGCTATACTAGGGAGGACAACATATGACGTGCTATACTAGGGAGAACTACGTATGACATGTAGGGAGGACAACGTATGACGTGCTATACTAGGGAGGACAACATATGACGTGCTATACTAGAGAGGACAACATATGACGTGCTATACTAGGGAGGACTACATATGACGTGCTATACTAAGGAGGACAACGTAAGACATGTGCTATACTACGGAGAACTACGTATGACATGTAGGGAGGACAACGTATGGCATGTGCTATACTAGGGAGGACAACATATGACATGTGCTATACTAGGGAGGACAACATATGACATGTAGGGAGGACAACGTATGACGTGCTATACTAGGGAGGACAACACAAGACATGTGCTATACTAGGGAGGACAACGTATGACATGTGCTATACTAGGGAGGACAATGTATGACATGTGCTATACTAGGGAGGACAACATATGACGACCTATACTAGCGAGGACAACGTATGACATGTGCTATACTAGGGAGGACAACATATGACGTGCTATACTAGGGAGGACAACATATGACATGTGCTATACTAGGGAGAACTACGTATGACATGTAGGGAGGACAACATATGGCATGTGCTATACTAGGGAGGACAACGCAAGACATGTGCTATACTAGGGAGGACAACGTATGACATGTGCTATACTAGGGAGGACAACGTATGGCATGTGCTATACTAGGGAGGACAACTTATGACATGTGCTATACTAGGGAGGACAACGTATGACATGTGCTATACTAGGGAGGACAACGTATGACATGTGCTATACTAGGGAGGACAACGTATGGCATGTGCTATACTAGGGAGGACAACGTATGACGTGCTATACTAGGGAGGACAACATATGACATGTGCTATACTAGAGAGGACAACGTATGACATGTGCTATACTAGGGAGGACAACGTATGACATGTGCTATACTAGAGAGGACAATGTATGACATGTGCTATACTAGGGAGGACAACATATGACGACCTATACTAGCGAGGACAACGTATGACATGTGCTATACTAGGGAGGACAACATATGACGTGCTATACTAGGGAGGACAACATATGACATGTGCTATACTAGGGAGAACTACGTATGACATGTAGGGAGGACAACGTATGGCATGTGCTATACTAGGGAGGACAACATATGGCATGTGCTATACTAGGGAGGACAACGCAAGACATGTGCTATACTAGGGAGGACAACGTATGACATGTGCTATACTAGGGAGGACAACGTATGACATGTGCTATACTAGGGAGGACAACGCAAGACATGTGCTATACTAGGGAGGATGACATGTGCTATACTAGGGAGGACAACGTATGACATGTGCTATACTAGGGAGGACAACGTACGACATGTGCTATACTAGAGGGGACAACGTATGACATGTGCTATACTAGAGAGGACAACATATGACATGTGCTATACTAGGGAGGACAACGTATGACATGTGCTATACTAGGGAGGACAACGTATGACATGTGCTATACTAGGGAGGACAACGTACGACATGTGCTATACTAGCGAGGACAACGTATGACATGTGCTATACTAGGGAGGACAACGTACGACATGTGCTATACTAGAGAGGACAACGTATGACATGTGCTATACTAGAGAGGACAACATATGACATGTGCTATACTAGGGAGGACAACGTATGACATGTGCTATACTATGGAGGACAACGTATGCCATGTGCTATACTAGGGAGGACAACGTATGACATGTGCTTTACTAGGGAGGACAACGCAAGACGTGCTATACTACGGAGAACTATGTATGACATGTGCTATACTAGAAAGGACAACGTACGACATGTGCTATACTAGGGAGGATGACATGTGCTGTACTAGGGAGGATGACATGTGCTGTACTAGGGAGGACAACGTATGACATGTGCTATACTAGGGAGGACAACGTATGACGTGCTATACTAGAGAGGACAACGTATGACATGTAGGGAGGACAACGTATGACGTGCTATACTAGAGAGGACAACGTATGACGTGCTATACTAGAGAGGACAACGTATGACGTGCTATACTAGAGAGGACAACGTATGACATGTGCTATATTAGGGAGGACAACATATGACATGTGCTATACTAGGGAGAACTACGTATGACGTGTAGGGAGGACAACGTATGACGTGCTATACTAGGGAGGACAACATATGACATGTGCTATACTAGGGAGAACTACGTATGACATGTAGGGAGGACAACATATGACATGTGCTATACTAGGGAGAACTACGTATGACATGTAGGGAGGACAACGTATGGCATGTGCTATACTAGGGAGGACAACATATGACATGTGCTATACTAGGGAGGACAACATATGACGTGCTATACTAGGGAGGACAACGTAAGACATGTGCTATACTACGGAGAACTATGTATGACATGTAGGGAGGACAACGTATGACATGTGCTATACTAGGGAGGACAACATATGACGTGCTATACTAGGGAGGACAACGTAAGACATGTGCTATACTACGGAGAACTACGTATGACATGTAGGGAGGACAACATATGACGTGCTATACTAGGGAGGACAACGTAAGACATGTGCTATACTAGGGAGAACTACGTATCACATGTAGGGAGGACAACGTATGACGTGCTATACTAGGGAGGACAACATATGACATGTGCTATACTAGGGAGAACTACGTATCACATGTAGGGAGGACAACGTATGACGTGCTATACTAGGGAGGACAACGTAAGACATGTGCTATACTAGGGAGAACTACGTATCACATGTAGGGAGGACAACGTATGACGTGCTATACTAGGGAGGACAACGTAAGACGTGCTATGCTAGGGAGAACTATGTATCACATGTAGGGAGGACAACATATGACGTGCTATACTAGGGAGGACAACATATGACATGTGCTATACTAGGGAGGACAATGTATGACATGTGCTATAATAGGGAGGACAACATATGACGACCTATACTAGCGAGGACAACGTATGACATGTGCTATACTAGGGAGGACAACATATGACGTGCTATACTAGGGAGGACAACATATGACATGTGCTATACTAGGGAGAACTACGTATGACATGTAGGGAGGACAACATATGGCATGTGCTATACTAGGGAGGACAACGCAAGACATGTGCTTTCCCCTATCGTCCTACGGCAGCACAGAATGGGTTAAGATCCCGTCATCCTTGTTTCTTGGACCGCCCACCTAGTAAAAACAAACCAATAATGGTTAACAACTAACTGATCCTCCCCTTTAAAAGGGTCCTTCCCCCTAGGCATTCTGTGTTTTTTTATTGTCCTCCTTGAGGATGAAGCCCACCATTCGGATTGGCCCTATACCTTGGGAAAAGGTGATTGATGGCCAGGGGAGCGGGTATAGCCCTGGTGGTTCCTTGGCTCCGCTCCCCGCCCCGCTCCGGCGCATATTCTGAAGTCAGCCCCATGTCTTCAGTATCGGGGGCATGCTATACAAGCGGAATGCCGAAAGAGGAAGTCGGGTGCCGACACTTCCGGTGTCGGCCTGCAATGGAACGCAGCGTGACACGCACGCTGCGGTGACGTCACTTCCGCACTTCCGGTCCCCCGGTTCGCGCCATTAGCGCGAAAAGGCATTAAAGTTAAGTATTTAAGGAGGGGGCTATGTGGAGCTCGGTGCCCTTGCTACCAGGCAGCCGAGCTCCTCCATTTTCAAGGTTTACACTATGTGTATCCTACCTGTATCTATGTACTTGGGGCGCATGTGTTACATATATATTATGGTCACTCATGCAGATATATCTCCTTTTACAGATGTCTACCTCATCTAGTAAAGGGGAAAAGCGGTCCAGAAAGTCCAGACACAGGCTGTGTCAGGGATGTGAGCAGCCGCTTCCAGATGATTTTGAAGCTGAGCTATGCATTAGATGTCACCGTGACGCACTGTCTCCTCCACCACAAAAGAAACAGAAGTCTGCACTATGTGTATCCTGTTTGTCTCAACTGCCATCTGACTACCCCTCCACCATATGTGAGGACTGTACTCAGCCAGAAGAAGATTCGGATATTGAAACAAGGAAAATTATGTCCTTATTTAAAGCCTTTTTGAAAAAATCCAAAAAGAAGGCTCCTAAAAAATCATACGTTTCTCCATCATCACCGGGCGAATCTTCTAGATCTGAGGGCGAGGTTTCTTCAGACTCTGAAACTACGGTCATGGAAGACAACTTTCTGTTTAACAAAAGGAAGCGAATCATTTAATAAAAGAGGTGAAGAGCGTCATGGAAGCCAGCAAAGATAAAACAAGCTCCCGCCAAGAAGAGGACCTGTTTTATTTTCCAAAAAGAAGGCATCGGTCTTCCCTAGTCATCCCGTGTTAGAGAGTATTATGCGGAAGGAATGGGAGCAACCAGTCTCCAGAATCAATTTGGGGACCAGATTTAAAAATATTTATAAAACGGATCCGGCTGAATCATCATCATGGGAAGATCCGGCCAGAGTAGATGCAGCCGTTACTAGACTGGCTAAGAAATCTCTCTTTCCATCCGACGATTCGGCATTACTTAAAGATCCGATGGACAAGAAGGCGGATAGCCTCCTGAAGAGGCAGCATACTCACCTTGCCTCCCTGAATAAGGCTGCGTTATCCGCCGTTCCGGTAGCCAGAGCCCTCAGAGTGTGGCTTAGCCAGCTGGGCAGAGATATTGAGGATGGTGTGTCCAGAGAGGAATTGCTCCGACAGATCCCGACGCTTAAACTAGCGGCAGAATTCTTGTGCGATTTTCCGGTGGACACTGTAAGACTTACCGCCAGGAACATGGCTCTCTCTAATGCAGTAAGAAGAGCATTGTGGCTCAAATTATGGTCAGGAGACCAGGCATCCAAGAATAATCTTTGTTCCCTCCCCTTTGAGCCGGGAAGATTATTCGGGGCTCACTTGGATAAATTGCTGGAAGCCAACATGGATGAGAAAGCCTTAAGTTTCCCTCAGCCAAAACGGAGAGAAAAAGTAAATTTTTTCGTCCATACAGGAACCAAGAATACAGAAGATCTTCCTTCAGGGGCGTTACAATAGAGGAAGAACAGACCGAAGAACATGGTCAGCTTCAGAGAAGCCAAAGAAAAGGGCGAGGACAACAGAACATCGAAAACAGAGTTCTGACGCCAAGAACCAGGTAGTGGGAGGACGTCTGCAGCACTTCCTCTCAGGCTGGCAGGTCATCACCACAGACGCCTGGGCCCTAAATTTAATTCAAAGAGGGTATTCCTTGGAGTTCGAGCGCCTGCCAAGAAACCGGTTCCTACTCAACAAGGGAGAAGATCCGCTTGTCCTTCATTTACTTCAGGAGTTCCAAGAAAAAGAAGTCCTGGAGTCTGTTCCACCTGGCCAGGATTTCTTAGGAGTCTACTCCAGAGTATTTTGTGTCCCCAAGGCAAATGGAAAAAGCCGTTTAATAATAGATTTGAGATACGTGAATCACTTCATGAAGAAGATCAGCTTCAAGATGGAGACCATCAGATCCATTTCAGCGGTAATCAAAAAGGGCCAGTTCATGTCTTCCCTGGATCTGAGGGATGCGTACCTGCACATTCCTATCCATCCGGAGTCCAGAAAATTTTTAAGAGTCGCTGTCAGAAAGAACGGAAAGATTCAACACTTCCAGTTCAAAGCTCTTCCATTTGGTCTTTGCTCCGCTCCAAGGGTCTTTACAAAGGTCGTCATCATAATTGTAGCCTACCTACGGTTACAGGGGATCCAGATCTTTCCTTATTTAGACGACTGGCTGATCGTGTCTCAATCAAAAGATCTACTTCTTCGTCATCTGGAAGAGACAATAAGAGTTCTCCAATCTGTGGGATTCCTCCTGAATCAGAAGAAATCGGATCTACTCCCATCAACATCAAAGATCTTTCTAGGCTTCCTGATAGATTCAATCTCCATGAAGCTATTCTTGCCCATTCCAAAGGTCGAAGCAATACAAAAGGAGGTGAAGAATCTAATATCGATACACGCCCCTTCAGTTCGCAGAGTAATGAGAACACTGGGTCATCTCACCGCTGTTTCAGATGCGGTTCCGTGGGCGAGCATCCATGCCAGGGATCTGCAGCAGAATTGTCTACAGGCCTGGCGCCGCAGCGGCTATCACCTAGGAGCCAGACTGAAGTTGAAACCTATGACAATCCAGAGTCTCAGATGGTGGTGTCAGTCCAACAATCTCACCAAAGGAAAGAGTTTCCAGTTTGTGTCCCCGACAATTATTACCACGGACGCCTCGGGTCACGGATGGGGCGCACATCTTCAGGATCTCTGGACCCAGGGTCTCTGGTCCCCCAGGGACAAGATGCAGTCATCAAATTACAAAGAATTGAAGACGGTCTACCTCGCTCTACTCCACTTCAAATCCTACATAGCAGGGAGAGCGGTCTTGATCAGATCAGACAATCTGGTTACAGTATTTTACCTAAACAAGCAAGGAGGTACAAAGAACAGCCTCCTACTGAGTCTTTGCAAGAAGATCTTCGGATGGGCAGAGAGACACCTCCTAGAATTGAGAGCGCTTCATATCAGAGGCTGCTCGAATACGAGAGCGGATCTTCTCAGTCGGAGGATTATCAATCAGGCGGAATGGGAATTAAATGTCTCTATTTTTCAAGACATCACAGCCAGATGGGGATGCCCGACATGGGATCTCATGGCGACAGCAGAAAACAAGAAACTGGACAAATTCTGCTCCCTCAGATCAGTGGACAGGCCCACTGTAGTGGATGCCTTCTCAATAACATGGAAGAACCTCTCAGCCTATGTATTTCCTCCAGTCCCGTTAATACCGAGAATTCTACGGAAGGCTATGGAAGAGAAACCACGCCTATTGATTCTAATAGCCCCGTTCTGGCCTCGAAGGTTGTGGTTCCCCCTCCTTCTCCATCTGTCCAGGGGGAATTTTGGAAGCTCCTCTTCGTCCGGATCTCTTGTCACAGAACGGTCTCTACCACCAGAATGTGGAGCGTCTACATCTGACAGCCTGGAGGCTGAAAGATCTAAACTGAAAAGAGATGGTCTTTCAGAATCAGTCATTGAAACACTACTGGCTTCCCGTAAAGACACCACTAATAAAAAATATGCGAAGATTTGGAAGAAGTTTACGTCCTGGAGATCTGACGCCGGTCAGAAGGAACTCCGGATAGCATCAATTTTACAATTTTTGCAAGATGGTTTTCAAAAGGGCCTCAAGCCAAATACTTTGCGGGCCCACATGACAGCAATCAACTCTATGACGGGGAATAAATTCCTTCACCATCCTCTGGTATCCCGGTTTTTAAAGCCATTAGAAGACTGAAACCAACACATAGAGAACCAATGCCAGTCTGGGATCTCTCGGTGGTACTAAATGGATTGACTGGGCCACCTTTTGAGCCTTTGCAAGAGGCAGACATCAAATGGTTAACGCTTAAGGCGTTCTTTTTAACCGCTATAACATCCGCGAAAAGGTTGGGAGAGCTTCAGGCTCTGTCTTCAAAGCCTCCATATATCCGTTTCCTCCCTGATGGGGTACTGCTACGGACTGTACCATCCTTTATACCGAAAGTCCCATCTGCAGCTAATAAGAATAGAGAAGCTTTTCTGCCCATATTTCACCCGGATTCATCTGATGAAAGCCAGTCTTCGTGGCATACTTTGGATGTAAAAGGACTTTGCTAATGTACCTGGAAAGAACAAGAGAGTTCAGGAAGACGGATAACCTCTTTGTTTTATTCGCCGGCCCTAGGAAGGGTCATTCACCATCAAGAGATTCCCTAGCTAGATGGATAAAAACTGCCATTTTAAAACCTACTCTCTTGAAGACTTACCTCCGCCTTTTCCGCTAAAGGCTCATTCTACAAGGGCGACAGCCACATCCTGGGCTGAAGTAGCTCAAGTACCCATCGAGGATATCTGCAACGCTGCCTCTTGGTCGTCATCTCTAACTTTTGCAAAACACTACCGCTTAGATGTCTAGTGCCAGGAGCTCAGCCTTCGGTACCGGGGTTCTGTCTGCAGCCTTGGAAGAAAATCCCTCCCATTAAGATATATGAAAATCCCATTCTGTGCTGCCGTAGGACGATAGGGGAAAGGAAAAATACGTACCTGGGATTTTACTTTCCTTGAGTCCGAAGGCAGCACAACGATACCCTCCCTAATAAATTTTTTGATTGGCATTATATTGTTGTCAGAATCTATTTATTTTACACAGAATGCCTAGGGGGAAGGACCCTTTTATAGGGGAGGATCAGTTAGTTGTTTAACCATTATTGGTTTGTTTTTACTAGGTGGGCGGTCCAGGAATCAAGGATGACGGGATCTTAACCCATTCTGTGCTGCCTTCGGACTCAAGGAAAGTAAAATCCCAGGTACGTATTTTTCCTATATACAGCAGTGTACTGATATGGGAGGTATAAGGTATAATAGATGCAGTGTGTACAGATATATAGTATATACAGCAGTGTACTGATATGGGAGGTATAAGGTATAATAGATGCAGTGTGTACAGATATATAGTATATACAGCAGTGTACTGATATGTGAGTGCGAGGTCATAATAGATGCAGTGTGTACAGATATATAGTATATACAGCAGTGTACTGATATGTGAGGTATGAGGTAATAATAGATGCAGTGTGTACAGATATATAGTATATACAGCAGTGTGCTGATATGTGAGGTATGAGGTATAATAGATGCAGTGTGTACAGATATATAGTATATACAGCAGTGTACTGATATGTGAGAGTACGAGTATAGCATGATGCAGTGTGTACAGATATATAGTATATACAGCAGTGTACTGATATGTGAGGTATGAGGTATAATAGATGCAGTGTGTACAGATATATAGTATATACAGCAGTGTACTGATATGTGAGTGCAGGTATAATGGAGTACAGTGTGTACAGATATATAGTATATACAGCAGTGTACTGATATGTGAGTATGAGGTATAATAGATGCAGTGTGTACAGATATATAGTATAATACAGCAGTGTACTGATACTGTGAGGTATGAGGTATAATCAGATGCAGTGTGTACAGATATCATAGTATATACAGCAGTGTACTCGATATGTGAGTATGATGGTATAATAGATGCAGTGTGTACAGATATATAGTATATACAGCAGAGTACTGATATGTGAGGTATGAGGTATAATAGATGCTAGTGTGTACAGATATATAGTATATACAGCAGTGTACTGATATGTGAGGTACGAGGTATAATAGATGCAGTGTGTACAGATATATAGTATACACAGCAGTGTACTGATATGTGAGGTACGAGGTATAATAGGTGCAGTGTGTACAGATATATAGTATATACAGCAGTGTACTGATATGTGAGGTATGAGGTATAATAGATGCAGTGTGTACAGATATATAGTATATACAGCAGTGTACTGATATGTGAGGTACGAGGTATAATAGATGAAGTGTGTACAGATATATAGTATATACAGCACTGTACTGATATGTGAGACTGCGGGTATAATAGATGCAGTGTGTACAGATATATAGTATATACAGCAGTGTACTGATATGTGATATATGGTATAATAGATGCAGTGTGTACAGATATATAGTATATACAGTAGTGTACTGATATGGGAGGAGTACGAGGTGTAATAGATGCAGTGCTGTGGACAGATATGGTATATGCAGCAGTGTGCCTGATATGTGAGGTCACGGTATAATAGATGCTGTGTGTGTACAGATATGTAGTAGCATATACAGCAGTGTACTGATATGTGGTCTGAAGTATAATAGATGCAGTGTGTACAGATATATAGTATATACAGCAGTGTACTGATATGTGAGGTACGAGGTATAATAGATGCAGTGTGTACAGATATATAGTATAACAGCAGTGTACTGATATGTGAGGTATGAGGTA
The DNA here is from genome assembly GCA_033119425.1 of Bufotes viridis. Classification (NCBI taxonomy): domain Eukaryota; kingdom Metazoa; phylum Chordata; class Amphibia; order Anura; family Bufonidae; genus Bufotes; species Bufotes viridis. The sequence goes on along the minus strand of CM065595.1, from coordinate 6,056,536 downwards.
TAATAGATGCAGTGTGTTACAGATATATAGTATATACAGCAGTGTGCTGATATGTGAGGTATGAGGTATAATATGATGCAGTGTGTGCCCAGATATATAGTATATATACAGCCAGTGTACTGATATTGTGGTATGAGGTACATAATAGATTGCAGTGTGTACGGTATATAAAGAAAAAAGTATATACAGCAGTGTACTGATATGGGAGGTATAAGGTATAATAGATGCAGTGTAATGTACAGATATATAGTATATACAGTAGTGTACTGATATGTGAGGTACGAGGTATAATAGATGCAGTGTGTACAGATATATAGTATACACAGCAGTGTACTGATATGTGAGGTATGAGGTATAATAGATGCTGTGTGTACAGATATATTGTATATACAGCAGTGTACTGATATGTGAGGTACGAGGTATAATAGATGCAGTGTGTACAGATATATAGTATATACAGTAGTGTACTGATATGTGAGGTACGAGGTATAATAGATGCTGTGTGTGTACAGATGTATAGTATATACAGCAGTGTACTGATATGTGAGTGCGAGGTATAATAGATGCAGTGTGTACAGATATACTTATAGTATACACAGCAGTGTACTGATATATGTGAGGTATGAGGTATAATAGATGCTTAGTGTGTACAGATATATAGTATACACAGCAGTGTACTGATATGTGAGGTATGCAGGTATAATAGATGCAGTGTGTACAGATATATAGTATATACAGCAGTGTACTGATATGTGAGTCGAGGTATAATAGATGCAGTGTGTACAGATATATAGTATACACAGCAGTGTACTGATTATGTGAGGAGTATGAGGTATAATAGATGCAGTGTGTACAGATATATATGTTATATACAGCCAGTGTACTTTGATATGGGAGGTATGAGGGTATAATAGATGCAGTGTGTACAGGTATATAGTATGTACAGCAGTGTACTGATATGTGGTATGAGGTATAATAGATGCAGGTAGTGTACAGATATATAGTATGTACAGCAGTGTGCTGATATGTAGATGTATGAGGTACATAATAGATGCAGTGTGTACAGATATGTAGTATATACAGCAGTGTACTGATATGTGAGGTATGAGGTATAATATAGATGCAGTGTGTACAGATATATAGTATGTACAGCAGTGTACTGATATGTGAGGTATGACGGTATAATAGATGCAGTGTGCGAGATATATAGTATATACAGCAGTGTACTGATATGTGAGGTATGAGGTATAATAGATGCAGTGT
>CM065595.1:6023112-6054773 GCA_033119425.1 Bufotes viridis | reverse complement strand
ACAGCATCACAGAGAGGATTAGATACACAGCTCAGCAGGCAGTATCACACCGGACAGGATTAGATACACCGCTCAGAAGACAGTATCACACAGGATAGGATTAGATACACAGCTCAGCAGACAGTATTACACAGGATAGGATTAGATACACAGCTCAGCAGACAGTATCACACAGGATAAGATTAGATACACAGCTCAGCAGACAGTATCACACAGGACAGATTAGACACACCGCTCAGAAGACAGTATCACACAGGATAGGATTAGATACACAGCTCAGCAGACGGTATCGCGCAAGACAGGATTAGATACACAGCTCAGCAGACAGTATCACACAGGATAGGCTTAGATACACAACTCAGCAGACAGTATCGCACAGGATAGGATTAGATACACAGGACAGGATTAGATACACAGCTCAGCAGACAGTATCACACAGGACAGGATTAGATACACAGCTCAGCAGACAGTATCACACAGGACAGGATTAGATACACAGGACAGGATTAGATACACAGCTCAGCAGACAGTATCACACAGGACAGGATTAGATACACAGCTCAGCAGACAGTATCACACGGGACAGGATTAGATACACCACTCAGAAGACAGTATCACATAGGATAGGATTAGATACACAGCTCAGCAGACAGTATCACACAGGACAGGATTAGATACACAGCTCAGCAGACAGTATCACACAGGACAGGATTAGATACACAGCTCAGCAGACAGTATCACACAGGATAGGATTAGATACACAGCTCAGCAGACAGTATCACAAAGGATGGGATTAGATACACAGCTGAGCAGACAGTATCACACAGGGTAGGATTAGATACACAGCTCAGCAGACAGTATCACACAGGAGAGGATTAGATACACAGCTCAGCAGACAGTATTACACAGGATAGGATTAGATACACAGCTCAGCAGACAGTATCACACAGGACATGATTAGATACACAGCTGAGCAGACAGTATCACACAGGATAGGATTAGATACACAGCTCAGCAGATAGTATCACACAGGACAGGATTAGATACACAGCTCAGCAGAAAGTATCACACAGGAGAGGATTAGATAACAGGTAGCAATGCTGGGATTCGGGGGTCATGTCCGAGGTCGGAGGTTACAGACTTGAGCCAATTATTTCTCCTAATTCATTATGAAACATGAACTTCAGAGCCAAGAACCAGAGGTCAGAGCAGACGGTGGAGAGGGGTTAAAGAGACCGCGCCCGGGAAGGAGCAGTCGTCCTGTCAGGTCCGGGTGACAACCAGTGTGCCCGGCATTACAGCTCCCACCAGGTAGTCAGTCACCCAGCTTTCCAGGAGGCTTGGGAAGCTGTTGTAAAACAGTGAAATGTAATCAGCGCAATCTTAGAATCCGGAGAAAAGTATGTGCCCCCCCCCCCCGCTGTGGCATTAGAAGAATTTTGGTATTTCTGACTTTTCTAGTCTAACCAGACTGTCTACCACTCTGTGATTCCTCTAGCACAGGCATGCTCAACCTGCGGCCCTCCAGCTGTTGCAAAACTACAACTCCCAGCATGCCCGAACAGCCTACAGCTTTCAGTCTACAGCAGGGCATTGTGGGAGTTGTAGTTTTAGAACAGCTGGAGGGCCGCAGGTTGAGCATGCCTGATCTTTTGAAATACACCTTAGACGAGCTCGCTGGTTTAACACTCCCTCCACCGCGATATAACTGCAGCAAGGAGGAGAGACTTGCAATAGAGACCCTCAATAAGGAGACATCCATCACGATCAAGCCCTCCGATAAAGGGGGGAATGTGGTCGTGATGGATGTCGATGCATATCGGGAAATGTGCCTCACCATTTTGGAGGATAAATCTGGTTATGAAATCCTTTCACGAGATCCGACACCACAATATAAAGATACCCTTGAACGACTCCTGGTATCATCCAGGGATAATCATCTCATCACTAAAGAGGAGTTCAATTATCTTCTTCCTGCCCATCCTATCCTTGCAACGTTCTACTGCCTACCTAAGGTGCATAAAGAGACAATACCAGTTAGGGGTCGACCTATTGTCTCTGGGGTGGGAAGCTTAGCACAGAATTGTGGGATATACGTCGATTGTATTCTGCGCACGCTTGTGGAGTCTCTTCCATCGTACGTGAGGGATACGAGTGATCTACTTTCTAAACTAGAGGGGTCTCCATCGAACCACATTGGTTTTTAGCGTCCATTGACGTAGAGGCCCTCTATTCCTCGATCCCTCACGAACATGGTTTAAAAGCAACGGCACATTTCCTAAGAGCCAGGGGCCTCCAATGTGAACGCCACAATGACTTCGTTTTGCAACTACTTCATTTCATCCTTACCAGTAATTACTTTGTGTTTGATGGCCGTACCTTCCACCAGCTCAGGGGGACTGCCATGGGCAACTCATGTGCACCATCATATGCCAATCTTCTCCTGGGCTGGTGGGAGGAGACCATCATTTTTAAGGAGGGCCAGCAATGGTACCAAGAGTTTGTCGTCCTTTGGTGCCGCTTCATTGACGATATTTTCGTGCTGTGGAGCGGCACCGAGGGGGATTTTCACAGACTGGTCCACGAGCTAAATCAAAATGACATCAACCTTAGATTTACCTCGGTGATCACTAAAAATGATCTCCCCTTCCTAGACACATGCATCCTAAGGGATAAAGATGGGGCTCTGAAAACGACAATCTATCGTAAACCCACAGCCACCAACTCCCTCCTCAGATGGGACAGTTGCCATCCTGCCCCTCTGAGGAGAGGGATCCCGACCGGACAGTATCTGCGGCTGAGGAGAAACTGTTCGGATATCGGGGATTTCAAAACAGCAGCCCGGGACCTTAAGAAACGTTTTAAGGCCCGTGGCTACCCTGAGAGGGTCCTCAAACCAGCATACCAGAAAGCTCTCCTACACAATCGAACGAATCTACTCCACCCGAATAAGAAGGACGAAGTCGGCTCCTCTGGGCTAATTCGGGTCATTGGAACCTTTAATTCATCTGCACCAGAAGTCCGCCAGATCATCAGCCGCCACTGGGATACACTGAGATTGGACCCAGACATTGCAGACGCTCTTACCCCACATGTCTCCATCACTTACCGAAGGGCACTAATTTGAAGGACCACCTAGTGCACAGCCACTTTAATCAACCCTGTGTCAAATCACACACATGGCTGGGGGCCCCGTACAGGGAGTTTCAAGTGTGGTCGGTGCTCCTTCTGTAAATTCATCCAACAGGGAAGACGTTTAGGAGTGCTCGTACAGGTTCCACATACCACATCCTAGACTTTATCAATTGCCGCACAACAGGGGTTATCTACCTCTGTACATGCGAGTGCGGACTTAGGTATGTCGGAAAAACACGGAGAGAACTCCGGGTCCGAATAGGCGAGCACATAGGCGACATCCGTAATCGGAGGGATACCCCAGTGGCTCGTCACGTTCTGATCCACCATGAGGGACGTGACTCCGTACTGTCATTCATGGGAATCGATCGTATACGCAAATCCAGCCGGGGCGGTGATTGGGATAGAAAGATCCTCCAAAAGAGACTTGGTGGATCTTTCAACTCAATACCACCGCTCCTCGGGCCTCAATGAACAATTGAATTTCAGTCCCTATGTCTAGGGACGGTCATCTCTTTTGCACTATCTCATACAGTCTAGTTAAGTCGATAATCATAGACTTCTCTTTTTGTCTATCCTGTGATACATTTAACCTGACCATTAATGCCTTTTTCTTTCCACACACCTATAACATAGGTTGTTTTGTGGTCTATATCCCTGAGGCTAGGTTGTAGCAGAGGTATTTACAAAATATTTTTTTTCCTGCTCCCGTCCTCCGGGACAGCATTTATTTGCTTATCATTGTATGTATGTAACCAATAATCGAATAGACGCAGGGGCTTAGTGTATACTGATCTCATAAGTTTTGAGATCCACTTTAATCTAGCAGAGCCCTGTACCCGTTTTCTTTATTTACCTGTGACTATCACGGTCTACTTTTTGTTCAGCCGCAATGCGCAGGCGCAGAGGTGCCATGGATTCTATCACGATCAATCTGGCTCCCCTGCGCATGCGCCGGCTGTCTGGTGAAGTCACTGAACATGTGACTGATCATGTGATTGCAACGGCATGACGTCATTGTCGGGCGCACGGCTTTGGCGCACATTGATCAGCCCTCGTTTGGCGGCAATTTAAGCCGATGCTGCCCCATGGCTCACTGGACACCTTACAAACCAGCACCGGGATTGTGCCACTGACGGCCGCCTGCGGTATCCTCCAGACCTAGGTCATACATCTGGGTCGGAGGTAAGTCATTTCCTATTCAGCACTGGTATTTATGACGCACACTTTGGTGATGTTTATATTGGCGTCCCTTTTTTTGTGCTTTTCCCTGCAGGTTGCTGTCGTTTGACCAGAGCCTTGATTCTATGTGCTCTGTGGATCTGATGACCTCACCTGAATAAATAAGTATCTGTATCCATTATGTGAGTTGGACGGTTTTGTGTCCCCTGATGAGTCTAACCGTCCACACAGGTGTTGTGTGACGAAACGCGTTGGGATGCCACCCCACCTCGTTGTAACATGATACACATTTTTTTTGAGGCCACTCATTATGCCTTTATCTGCATTTGTATATTTGGTAGGCCCGGGGTTCACCTATAGCTATCCGGTCCAAACACCCCTCTCCACCTCGCTGCTTTACTAGGGACAGCGTTCATAGGGGCAGGATCCGGCATTGGGCCACCCCTTGCGAGGTTTTTGGACCCAGTGATAGTTTCCCTAGGGCACACCAGGCCAAGTAGGGGAGCATCAGGGACTTTTCACCACAATTTCTCCCAGGGATGTATTTACCCCTACTGCTTGACCAACTCCTTCACTGGTGAATTCACCCGCATGCGGTGAACTTGAGTTGGTTCAAGGATCCGGTTTAGCACAGTATCGACCCTGACTGGGTGATCACTTGTGCCTTTGATCTGTATTTGTTGTTTGTCCATTTTTGATACATGGGGAGCTCTCCTTATGAGCTATTTTTACTTAATCTCATTAAAAGTGATGTTTTATTATTCTTTATTACTCCCACTTCTAATTCGCATGCCTGATCTAGCACATTGTCCTAACGAAGAGGACCACATGCCCTCGAAACACGTAGACAAATAAAGGATTTTACTCTACAACTCTTCAGATACATCCAGCCCATCAGCGCCATAAGGATACAGGGTTCCGGCATCTTCCTTTAACCTACCTGAATTTCCCCACACTGCCCTCCATATAGTAATTTCCCCACACTGCCCCCATATAGTAATTTCCCACACTGCCCCCATATAGTAATTTCCCCACACTGCCCCATATAGTAATTTCCCACACTGCCCCCATATAGTAATTTCCCACACTGCCCCATATAGTACTTCCCCACACTGCCCCCATACAGTAATTTCCCCACACTGCCCCCATATAGTAATTTCCCCACACTGCCCCCATACAGTAATTCCCCACACTGCCCCCATATAGTAATTTCCCACACTGCCCCCATATAGTAATTTCCCCACACTGCCCCCATATAGTAATTTCCCCACACTGCCCCCATATAGTAATTTCCCCACACTGCCCCCATATAGTAATTTCCCCACACTGCCCCCATACAGTAATTTCCCACACTGCCCCCATATAGTAATTTCCCACACTGCCCCATATAGTAATTTCCCACACTGCCCCCATATAGTAATTCTCCCACACTGCCCCCATATAGTAATTTCCCCACACTGCCCCCATATAGTAATTTCCCCACACTGCCCCCATATAGTAATTTCCCCACACTGCCCCCATATAGTAATTTCCCCACACTGCCCCCATATAGTAACTTCCCCACACTGCCCCATATAGTAATTTCCCACACTGCCCCCATATAGTAATTTCCCCACACTGCCCCCATATAGTAATTTCCCCACACTGCCCCCATATAGTAATTTCCCCACACTGCCCCCATATAGTAATTTCCCCACACTGCCCCCATATAGTAATTTCCCACACTGCCCCATATAGTAATTTCCCCCACACTGCCCCCATATAGTAATTTCCCACACTGCCCCCATATAGTAATTTCCCACACTGCCCCCATATAGTAATTTCCCACACTGCCCCCATATAGTAATTTCCCCACACTGCCCCCATATAGTAATTTCCCCACACTGCCCCCATATAGTAATTTCCCACACTGCCCCCATATAGTAATTTCCCACACTGCCCCATATAGTAATTTCCCACACTGCCCCCATATAGTAATTTCCCCACACTGCCCCATATAGTAATTTCCCCACACTGCCCCCATATAGTAATTTCCCACACTGCCCCCATATAGTAATTTCCCCACACTGCCCCCATATAGTAATTTCCCACACTGCCCCCATATAGTAATTTCCCCACACTGCCCCCATATAGTAATTTCCCCACACTGCCCCCATATAGTAATTTCCCCACACTGCCCCCATATAGTAATTTCCCCACACTGCCCCCATATAGTAATTTCCCACACTGCCCCCATATAGTAATTTCCCACACTGCCCCCATATAGTAATTTCCCCACACTGCCCCCATATAGTAATTTCCCCACACTGCCCCCATATAGTAATTTCCCCACACTGCCCCCATATAGTAATTTCCCCACACTGCCCCCATATAGTAATTTCCCCACACTGCCCCCATATAGTAATTTCCCCCACACTGCCCCATATAGTAATTTCCCCACACTGCCCCCATATAGTAATTTCCCCACACTGCCCCATATAGTAATTTCCCCACACTGCCCCCATATAGTAATTTCCCCACACTGCCCCCATATAGTAATTTCCCCACACTGCCCCCATATAGTAATTTCCCCACACTGCCCCCATATAGTAATTTCCCCACACTGCCCCATATAGTAATTTCCCCACACTGCCCCCATATAGTAATTTCCCCACACTGCCCCCATATAGTAATTTCCCCACACTGCCCCCATATAGTAATTTCCCCACACTGCCCCCATATAGTAATTTCCCCACACTGCCCCCATATAGTAATTTCCCACACTGCCCCCATATAGTAATTTCCCCACACTGCCCCCATATAGTAATTTCCCCACACTGCCCCCATATAGTAATTTCCCACACTGCCCCATATAGTAATTTCCCCACACTGCCCCATATAGTAATTTCCCCACACTGCCCCCATATAGTAATTTCCCCACACTGCCCCCATATAGTAATTTCCCCACACTGCCCCCATATAGTAATTTCCCACACTGCCCCCATATAGTAATTTCCCCCACACTGCCCCCATATAGTAATTTCCCCACACTGCCCCCATATAGTAATTTCCCCACACTGCCCCCATATAGTAATTTCCCCACACTGCCCCCATATAGTAATTTCCCCACACTGCCCCCATATAGTAATTTCCCACACTGCCCCCATATAGTAATTTCCCCACACTGCCCCATATAGTAATTTCCCCACACTGCCCCCATATAGTAATTTCCCACACTGCCCCCATATAGTAATTTCCCACACTGCCCCCATATAGTAATTTCCCCACACTGCCCCCATATAGTAATTTCCCCACACTGCCCCCATATAGTAATTTCCCCCACACTGCCCCCATATAGTAATTTCCCCACACTGCCCCCATATAGTAATTTCCCACACTGCCCCCATATAGTAATTTCCCCACACTGCCCCCATATAGTAATTTCCCCACACTGCCCCCATATAGTAATTTCCCCACACTGCCCCCATATAGTAATTTCCCCACACTGCCCCCATATAGTAATTTCCCCACACTGCCCCCATATAGTAATTTCCCCACACTGCCCCCATATAGTAATTTCCCACACTGCCCCCATATAGTAATTTCCCCACACTGCCCCCATATAGTAATTTCCCCACACTGCCCCCATATAGTAATTTCCCCACACTGCCCCCATATAGTAATTTCCCACACTGCCCCCATATAGTAATTTCCCCACACTGCCCCCATATAGTAATTTCCCCACACTGCCCCCATATAGTAATTTCCCCACACTGCCCCCATATAGTAATTTCCCCACACTGCCCCCATATAGTAATTTCCCCCACACTGCCCCCATATAGTAATTTCCCCACACTGCCCCCATATAGTAATTTCCCCACACTGCCCCCATATAGTAATTTCCCCACACTGCCCCCATATAGTAATTTCCCCACACTGCCCCCATATAGTAATTTCCCACACTGCCCCCATATAGTAATTTCCCCACACTGCCCCCATATAGTAATTTCCCACACTGCCCCCATATAGTAATTTCCCCACACTGCCCCCATATAGTAATTTCCCCACACTGCCCCCATATAGTAATTTCCCCACACTGCCCCCATATAGTAATTTCCCCACACTGCCCCCATATAGTAATTTCCCCACACTGCCCCCATATAGTAATTTCCCCACACTGCCCCCATATAGTAATTTCCCCACACTGCCCCCATATAGTAATTTCCCCACACTGCCCCCATATAGTAATTTCCCCACACTGCCCCATATAGTAATTTCCACACTGCCCCCATATAGTAATTTCCCCACACTGCCCCCATATAGTAATTTCCCCACACTGCCCCCATATAGTAATTTCCCCACACTGCCCCCATATAGTAATTTCCCCACACTGCCCCATATAGTAATTTCCCCACACTGCCCCATATAGTAATTTCCCCACACTGCCCCCATATAGTAATTTCCCCACACTGCCCCCATATAGTAATTTCCCCACACTGCCCCCATATAGTAATTTCCCCACACTGCCCCCATATAGTAATTTCCCCACACTGCCCCCATATAGTAATTTCCCCACACTGCCCCCATATAGTAATTCCCCACACTGCCCCCATATAGTAATTTCCCCACACTGCCCCCATATAGTAATTTCCCCACACTGCCCCCATATAGTAATTTCCCCACACTGCCCCCATATAGTAATTTCCCCACACTGCCCCCATATAGTAATTTCCCCACACTGCCCCCATATAGTAATTTCCCCACACTGCCCCCATATAGTAATTTCCCCACACTGCCCCCATATAGTAATTTCCCCACACTGCCCCCATATAGTAATTTCCCCACACTGCCCCCATATAGTAATTTCCCCACACTGCCCCCATATAGTAATTTCCCTCACACTGCCCCATATAGTAATTTCCCACACTGCCCCCATATAGTAATTTCCCCACACTGCCCCATATAGTAATTTCCCCACACTGCCCCCATATAGTAATTTCCCCACACTGCCCCCATATAGTAATTTCCCCACACTGCCCCCATATAGTAATTTCCCCACACTGCCCCCATATAGTAATTTCCCCACACTGCCCCATATAGTAATTTCCCCACACTGCCCCCATATAGTAATTTCCCCACACTGCCCCCATATAGTAATTTCCCACACTGCCCCATATAGTAATTTCCCCACACTGCCTCCATATAGTAATTTCCCACACTGCCCCCATATAGTAATTTCCCCCACACTGCCCCATATAGTAATTTCCCCACACTGCCCCCATATAGTAATTTCCCCACACTGCCCCCATATAGTAATTTCCCCACACTGCCCCCATATAGTAATTTCCCCACACTGCCCCATATAGTAATTTCACCCACACTGCCCCCATATAGTAATTTCCCCACACTGCCCCATATAGTAATTTCCCCACACTGCCCCCATATAGTAATTTCCCCACACTGCCCCATATAGTAATTTCCCCACACTGCCCTCATATAGTAATTTCCCCACACTGCCCCATATAGTAATCTCCCCCACACTGCCCCCATATAGTAATTTCCCCACACTGCCCCCATATAGTAATTTCCCTCACACTGCCCCCATATAGTAATTTCCCACACTGCCCCCATATAGTAATTTCCCCACACTGCCCTCCATATAGTAATTTCCCCACACTGCTCCCATATAGTAACTTCCCCACACTGCCCCCATGTAGTAATTTCCCCACACTGCCCCCATATAGTAACTTCCTCCACACTGCCCCCATATAGTAATTTCCCCACACTGCCCCCATATAGTAACTTCCCCACACTGCCCCCATATAGTAACTTCCCCACACTGCCCTCCATACAGTAATTTGCCCCCATGGAAACATTTGCCCCGATTGTCCCTGCAGTAATATGTCCTCCTCTGACCCCCAAAGTTCGCACACACACAACACACAAAAAAAAAAAGGCTAATATTTACCTGTGCCCGGAATGGTGGGGCAGGGGCGCGTACATCTAAGCCCTGCACGCGTCACCATACAGGGGCACGATTACGTAGTTCAATCTGCACCGCGCTTTTAAAACCACATAGGCCTTAGGCCTAAAGACTATGGCGGTGATAGGGGGTGGGACAGGGAACTATGCGCTCCCATGCCCCGCTGCAGTATGTGGGCATTTGCCCCCCAGCAATGCCGGGCTCGGGGCGGCCGACCCAAACGCCCCAATTATAATCCGCCGCTGTTTATGATCTCTTTGAGAGGTATATCTGAGGCTTAAACAATTGTTTTACTTGCTCTATATGATCTGGTATGAGCAGTTTGCAGACTGTACGTAGTTTGGAGATTGCTATTTCGTATTTGCTATTTGTTCTATTCATTTGCTTATTGCATACTGTTCATTTGGTGGAACTGCAAGTAAACCGATATAACCAGTTCAGTATACAGCTCTAATCACTACATTAACAACAGGAACATCTATAACTGTATTAAATACCTATTTTGGCCTCTTTGCTTCCATAAAACTCAGCTCTCAGTGCATTGAATGTCTGTTCAGCTTCTCTCCTCTGGTGTAATAAAGTCTAGCAGCTCCTGCTAGGGAATTTCCCAGACAGGCTGAGTGTAAGGCTGGCTGTGATTGGCCAAGACTCCTGCTCAGTGTGAGGCTGACTGTGATTGGTTAAGACTCCTGGGCAGTGACAACAGCTTAACTCTATGCTTTCTGTTACTATAATTCTACTATGTCAGTTGAGTATACAGCTCTAATCACTACATTAACAACAGGAACATCTATTACTGTATTACAACATTATTATAGGTCTAGCTGTATATACATATAAGCCGTATTAGCAACCTAGGACAGGTCTTAGCTGGCCAGCTTCAACCCCCTTCCCCTGTTGTGGTTTTCTTTGGCCCCAGCTGGAGTTTTCAGGAACCTGATACGGGTAATATCTTAATAATGGGTTCAGAGAACACAGAATCCGATCGCCTAAAATAATACGCTACCTCGTCACCGCTCTGATAAGGCTACTTTCACACTTGTGGCAAACTTTTCCGGCATTGAGTTCCGTCGTCGGGGCTCAATATCGGAAAAGAACTGATCAGGATTATCCCAATGCATTCTGAATAGAGAGAAATCCGCACAGGATGCATCAGGACGTCTTCAGTTCAGTCACTGTCAGTCCCTTTGGATGGAGGAAATACCGCAGCATGCTACGGTTTTATCTCTGTCCAAAATGCCGGAACTGCCTGCCACAAGTGTGAAAGTAGCCTAATTCCAGCCGCACCGTGCCACCTGGTGAAGACGTAATTAAAGGGACAGTGGTTGTGACTCAAATGTAATCGTCAATGTTTTCAAACACGACTAATAAATACGAAAATTATAGCTGCGGGTCACTTTAAGATTTAAAGGGGAAATGCATTTTGACAGAAAATGTAGGTCATGGTATAAAAGTGATCTGTTGTCAGCTGAGGTGTATGTGTCGTTCCAGGAACTTCATGGATGCAGGAGATCGTGGACCTGATAATGCTAGATGGAGACGTGAAGAAGAGCATGCGGGCCCCGTGCTTTGTCAAGGTGCCGTTCATAGAACTCTATCCAAAGCCGATGCCGTCAGGTAACGCAGACCTCAGGTCCATCACTGTAAGCCGCTGTGAACATAAAGCGAGCAGGTTCTATTGCTGCAAAAGTGCAACTAAACCTTGACTGTTTTCTGACCTCAGGTGTGCAGGCCGCGAACGCCATGGAGTCACCGCGTCTCCTAAAAACTCATTTACCAACACAACTTCTGCCGCCATCTTTTGGGAGAAGAATGTCAAGGTGAATATGAAGTTTCCACCACCATCCAGGGTTGGAGGGCCCCCAGACTCCAAGACGATCCTCCCGGGCCAAAGCTGTTATGCAATAGTGGGCCCCAAAGGTCCAGGAGAAAAAGAAAACATAGGGGTTGGCCTGCAAGATTAAATTCCTCTGAGGAACCCCAGTCCCACACTGCCACCGTCCATGGAGGGAAGCTTTGGAATGATCACAGGACGTCTTCTTTGGACAATGTATTCGCTGCTTCCTAACTTAAGGTTTAACTTTCCTTCCAAAAGGTCATTTACGTTGCTCGGAACATGAAAGACTGTATGGTCTCCTACTTCCACTTCCAGAGGATGAACCAAGCTCTGCCACATCCGGGGACCTGGAATGAATATTTCTCCAAGTTCACGGCTGGAAATGGTGAGTTAAAGACGCTCAATATGATCCTGAACCTTTCCTCACTGTGTTTTCTCTTGTTCTTCGCCATGTTCCTCCATGCTTCCTTATCATGTTCTTCAGTGTTTCCTCGCCTTAAGGGTGTATTCACACAACCATATGGATTTTGCGGTTCCCAAAAATACGGATCGGATGCGGACCAAAAATACAGTCGTGCAAATGGGGCCTGATACTGTATTCTCTCCATGTTCCTCAGTGTTTCCTCACCATGTTCCTCAGTGTTTCCTCACCATGTTCCTCAGTGTTTCCTCACCATGTTCCTCAGTGTTTCCTCACCATGTTCCTCAGTGTTTCTTCACCATGTTCCTCAGTGTTTCTTCACCATGTTCCTCAGTGTTTCCTCACCATGTTCCTCAGTGTTTCCTCACCATGTTCCTCAGTGTTTCCTCACCATGTTCCTCAGTGTTTCTTCACCATGTTCCTCAGTGTTTCTTCACCATGTTCCTCAGTGTTTCTTCACCATGTTCCTCAGTGTTTCCTCACCATGTTCCTCAGTGTTTCCTCACCATGTTCCTCAGTGTTTCCTCACCATGTTCCTCAGTGTTTCTTCACCATGTTCCTCAGTGTTTCCTCACCATGTTCCTCAGTGTTTCCTCACCATGTTCCTCAGTGTTTCTTCACCATGTTCCTCAGTGTTTCCTCACCATGTTCCTCAGTGTTTCTTCACCATGTTCCTCAGTGTTTCCTCACCATGTTCCTCAGTGTTTCCTCACCATGTTCCTCAGTGTTTCCTCACCATGTTCCTCAGTGTTTCCTCACCATGTTCCTCAGTGTTTCCTCACCATGTTCCTCAGTGTTTCTTCACCATGTTCCTTAGTGTTTCTTCACCATTTTCCTTAGTGTTTCCTCACCATGTTCCTCAGTGTTTCTTCACCATGTTCCTCAGTGTTTCTTCACCATGTTCCTCAGTGTTTCTTCACCATGTTCCTCAGTGTTTCTTCACCATGTTCCTCAGTGTTTCCTCACCATGTTCCTCAGTGTTTCCTCACCATGTTCCTCAGTGTTTCCTCACCATGTTCCTCAGTGTTTCTTCACCATGTTCCTCAGTGTTTCTTCACCATGTTCCTCAGTGTTTCCTCACCATGTTCCTCAGTGTTTCTTCACCATGTTCCTCAGTGTTTCCTCACCATGTTCCTCAGTGTTTCTTCACCATGTTCCTCAGTGTTTCCTCACCATGTTCCTCAGTGTTTCTTCACCATGTTCCTCAGTGTTTCTTCACCATGTTCCTCAGTGTTTCCTCACCATGTTCCTCAGTGTTTCCTCACCATGTTCCTCAGTGTTTCTTCACCATGTTCCTCAGTGTTTCTTCACCATGTTCCTCAGTGTTTCTTCACCATGTTCCTCAGTGTTTCTTCACCATGTTCCTCAGTGTTTCTTCACCATGTTCCTCAGTGTTTCTTCACCATGTTCCTCAGTGTTTCCTCACCATGTTCCTCAGTGTTTCCTCACCATGTTCCTCAGTGTTTCCTCACCATTTTCCTCAGTGTTTCTTCACCATGTTCCTCAGTGTTTCTTCACCATGTTCCTCAGTGTTTCTTCACCATGTTCCTCAGTGTTTCTTCACCATGTTCCTCAGTGTTTCCTCACCATGTTCCTCAGTGTTTCCTCACCATGTTCCTCAGTGTTTCTTCACCATGTTCCTCAGTGTTTCTTCACCATGTTCCTCAGTGTTTCTTCACCATGTTCCTCAGTGTTTCCTCACCATGTTCCTCAGTGTTTCTTCACCATGTTCCTCAGTGTTTCCTCACCATGTTCCTCAGTGTTTCCTCACCATGTTCCTCAGTGTTTCCTCACCATGTTCCTCAGTGTTTCCTCACCATGTTCCTCAGTGTTTCCTCACCATGTTCCTCAGTGTTTCCTCACCATGTTCCTCAGTGTTTCCTCACCATGTTCCTCAGTGTTTCTTCACCATGTTCCTCAGTGTTTCTTCACCATGTTCCTCAGTGTTTCCTCACCATGTTCCTCAGTGTTTCCTCACCATGTTCCTCAGTGTTTCTTCACCATGTTCCTCAGTGTTTCTTCACCATGTTCCTCAGTGTTTCCTCACATGTTCCTCAGTGTTTCTTCACCATGTTCCTCAGTGTTTCTTCACCATGTTCCTCAGTGTTTCCTCACATGTTCCTCAGTGTTTCTTCACCATGTGCTTTCCATCTCCTCACCATCTTCTCCAGCATTTTCTCACCTGTTCCTATGTTTGCACCCATCTTTTAGTTCCTTGGGGAGGCTGGTTTGACCATGTTATCGGATGGTGGAAAATAAAAGACAAGCACCAGATCCTCTTTGTCTTCTACGAGGACATAATTGAGGTGAGGACAGCGACTTCCTCACATCGTACATGGACACTTGGCTCAGTGTCTCATAGTTTCCTTTGAATTCTGTCATTAGGACCCAAAGAGAGAAATAAGAAAAATATCCCAGTTTCTGGGGAAGGAGCTGAGAGAGGAGGTTCTGGACACCATCCAGCACCACACGTCGTTCAGCGCCATGAAGGAGAACCCAATGACCAACTACAGTGTCCTGCCCTCAAGTGTATTCGACCAGTCCATCTCCCCCTTCTTGAGGAAAGGTGAGATTCCTATGCCGATGCTTTATTTTTTTATTTATTAATAAATGCTCATCATTGTAGCATCCCGGGGTAAGGGAGAGGGATGCCAGTGATGGAGAGGATGACACGTGGGTCCTCTGGGGCACACTCTAATTTGGGGGACACAGGCTAGATGTTGGGTAAGTTGCCCTTGGTGTTATGATTTAACGTGCCTATAGCCAGGTACCATACAGTTCGTGACGCCGGTAACGGTGGCACACCGATTGACAGTGGGAATAATGGAGGTGCAGACACTTGAGTTGAAACAGAACTTTTCTTTACTGAATAATGGCAACTTCATACACATCCTTGTAGTTCCACAGAAGAGAATTGGTACACAGCAGGCTCCACAGTATAATGGCAGGTATAGCTTGGCAAGGTTACACAGAGGGTTAAATAGACTCACAGTACAGGCTGCATCCCTCGGGATCCTGACTGGTAAAACCTCCAAGGCCCGTATGCCTTATAGCTGGCTTTATCCTTGGGAACACTGAAGTACCTCCTCTGACCTGTAATATCCTCTTGCACTCACTTTCTCCCTCTGCCTCTCAGCCTGACTCTAGCTGGACTGGGTAATGGCGCTGCTGGGTTTCTCTCTGCTGATTGCAGGACTCTCTCTCCTGGACTCAGGACTCTCTCTCTCCTGGACTCAGGACTCTCTCTCTCCTGGACTCAGGACTCTCTCTCTCCTGGACTCAGGACTCTCTCTCTCCTGGACTGTTCTAGCTCCAACAACAAACTGCGACTGAGCAGGAGCTGATCTTGCCCTCGCAGGCTCAGGGTCTGCACTGCCTCTCAGGCTCCAGGGCCTGGAGTGCCTATCCCCTGCCTGGGCCTAGCTATATAAACTAGGGGCTCCCTAGCTCCCTCTACTGTCTGGGAGAATAAACTACACCCCTAGCAGGCCTGTACACAGTAATACATGACAATGCAGGGTATAACAGTGCATGAAATACCAAGATACCAATCTCCCCACATGAGGGGGAACAACGTGACCCTTGTGACCCCTTAGTGGTGCCCACCATTACCAAGTGGGACACTACATCATTAACCCCTCGTGGTGTCTATTTTAATTTCAGGTAAAGTTGGAGACTGGAAGAATCATTTCTTGGTGGCCCAAAATATTGTGTTTGATGAGGAATACCAGAAGAAGATGGAGGGGATCGGGCTGAACTTCCGCACCGAGCTATGAAACAACTAAAATGGCTGCCATAACACAACGTTTTATTTTTTTTAATGTGAAGCGGATGAAATAATGACCCCCCACCCCGACGACTAAGACCCTCTCACCGTCACAAGACTGAGGGAGAATTGACAGGTTTGGAGATGATAGATATAAATTAATCACTGGGATGTTTGACCATGAAGTCAATCTCCAGGCTCCTCCCCCTCGTTGAGTCTCCTCCCCTTAAATTAGGCTCCTCCCCTCAGTCTACGTGATGCAGTTTCCAGATCTCAGCAGCTCCTCATGCACTGACTTCTGAACAAACAGAGCTGCAGTGTAAAGCATGGTGAAGGGATAGTGGGTGGGTTGTAGACTACCTCAGACTGCACTACACAATACGGCTAAGGTGCAGTCCTCATGAATCATAACTGTGTCCTAATGTACAATGCTGCATAAAGAACC
The DNA here is from genome assembly GCA_033119425.1 of Bufotes viridis. Taxonomy (NCBI): domain Eukaryota; kingdom Metazoa; phylum Chordata; class Amphibia; order Anura; family Bufonidae; genus Bufotes; species Bufotes viridis. The sequence goes on along the minus strand of CM065595.1, from coordinate 6,038,025 downwards.
GTTGACATAAAGCGCCTGTGATTTCCTGTTTGCTCCATTGATCCTGCGCATCATTACATAAAGGGTTAATTAATGCGCAGGAGTCAGGGAGGTCCAGTGCAAAGGCCCATGACCAGAAATACGACCATACATCGGCCACACTTGCGTTGTGACGTGCTGTTCTTCTGTGTCAGCCATTTATTCTCCGCGTCTTCTGGGGTCGAGTATCTCGGTTCATCTCGTCGTAGATAATAAGGAGATCCCGAGAGGAAAACCGCGAGGAACCTGCGCGGCCAAGAGGCCGCTGTCCCCGTGCGCCACCTCCTTCTCTGAGGCCTGCCTAGGTCCAATAGGCTACATTTACACGACCGTGAATCTTTCTGCATCCGTTCCGCAATTCTGCGTAACGGGTGCGGACCCATTCACTCTCTGCGGAGAGCTCACTGTGTTCTTCGCATCCGCATTTGCGGAGAGCGGACCCGAACTTCCGGGCCGTGGCTCCGCAAAAGATAAAACATGTCCTATTATTGTCCGCAGCCTGCAGACAGTATAGACATTTCTATGGGGGGTGCGGCTGGGTGTATTGCGGATCCGTAAGACACTACGGTCGTGTAAATGTAGCGTTAATCTGAGGAAGGCCTTGTTTATACACGTTGAGAGGATTAGATACACGGCTCAGCAGACAGTATCACACAGGAGAGGATTAGATACACGGCTCAGCAGACAGTATCACACAGGAGAGGATGAGATACACAGCTCAGCAGATAGTATCACACAGGACAGGATTAGATACCCAGCTCGGTGGACAGTATCACAGAGGGTAGGATTAGATACACAGCTCAGTAGACAGTATCACACAGGATTAGATACACAGCTCAGCAGACAGTATCACACAGGATAGGATTAGATACACAGCTCAGCAGACAGTATCACACAGGATAGGATTAGATACACAGCTCAGCAGATAGTATCACACATGATAGGATTAGATACACAGCTCGGCAGACAGTATCACACAGGATAGGATTAGATACACAGCTCAGCAGACAGTATCACACAGGATCTCAGGATTAGATACACAGCTCAGTAGACAGTATAACACAGGATAGGATTAGATACACAGCTCAGTAGACAGTATCACACAGGATAGGATTAGATACACAGCTCAGTAGACTGTATCACACAGGGTAGGATTAGATACACAGCTCAGTAGACAGTATCACACAGGATAGGATTAGATACACAGCGCAGCAGACTGTATCACACAGGGTAGGATTAGATACACAGCTCAGTAGACAGTATCACACAGGGTAGGATTAGATACACAGCTCAGCAGACAGTATCACACAGGATAGGATTAGATACACAGCTCAGCAGACTGTATCACATAGGACAGGATTAGATACACAGCTCATCAGACAGTATCACACAGGGTAGGATTAGATACACATCTCAGCAGACAGTATCACACAGGATAGGATTAGATACACAGCTCAGCAGACAGTATCACACAGGACAGGATTAGATACACAGCTCATCAGACAGTATCACACAGGGTAGGATTAGATACACAGCTCAACAGACAGTATCACACAGCAGAGGATTAGATACACCGCTCAGCAGACAGTATCACACAGGACAGGATTAGATACACAGCTCTGCAGACAGTATCACACAGGGCAGGATTAGATACACAGCTTAGCAGACAGTATCACACAGGACAGGATTAGATACACAGCTCAGCAGACAGTATCGCACATGATAGGATTAGATACACAGCTCAGCAGACAGTATCACACAGCATAGGATTAGATACACAGCTCAGCAGACAGTATCACATAGGATTAGATACACAGCTCAGCAGACAGTATCACATAGGATTAGATACACAGCTCAGCAGACAGTATCACACAGGAGTAGGATTAGATACACAGCTCAGCAGACAGTATCACACAGGGTAGGATTAGATATACAGCTCAGCACAGCTCAGCAGACTGTATCACACATGGCAGGATTAGATACACAGCTCAGCAGACAGTATCACACATGATAGGATTAGATACACAGCTCAGCAGACAGTATCACACAGGATAGGCCTAGATACACAGCCAAGCAGAGAGTATCACACATGACCGGATTAGATACACAGCTCAGCAGACAGTATCACACAGGATAGGCCTAGATACACAGCCAAGCAGAGAGTATCACACATGACCGGATTAGATACACAGCTCAGCAGACAGTATCACACAGGATAGGCCTAGATACACAGCCAAGCAGAGAGTATCACACATGACAGGATTAGATACACAGCTCAGCAGACAGTATCACACTGCTACCTGTCACCTCGCGTTACTCACATGTGGCTTCTCCATCTTGAACTCTTCTCTCCGCTCTGAGCTCCGCGTCCCAAAGAAATAGACTAAAGGTACAATCCGGTGACGTCACAGAGGGTGTGCCCCCGAGCGAGCCCGGCCACAGCTGGCAGCAAAGCCTGGGCATACAGATGTAGCAGAGCTGGCAGCAAAGCCTGGGCATACAGATGTAGCAGAGCTGGCAGCAAAGCCTGGGCATACAGATGTAGCAGAGCTGGCAGCAAAGCCTGAGCATACAGATGTAGCAGAGCTGGCAGCAAAGCCTGGGCATACAGATGTAGCAGAGCTGCAGTCCTATGTAACACCACAGAAATCACAGCACACGACAAGCTTAGCTCTGCTACATCTGTATACAGTTGACTTTGCTCCTTGTGTAGAACAGAGGAACAATGATAAGAAAAACACTCCAGTTCCAGGACCCCCCCCCCCCCCGGTCTTCCTGTTATTTGAAGTGCTACAAACCAAATCCAACATCTGGGGTTCAAGCAGAGTTTTCAGCATTTTCAATATCTCTGCTTGCTGTCAGGACATAGAAACATTTACGCTAACATCCAAAACAGATCCTGAACTCATACTTCTCAATAAACCCATCAGCTGTGAGGGCAAGATGTGCTTTCAGCCTCTGAAGGGAACACATGTCAATATCCCTGTTTGCTGTCAGTGAGCGGAAACAGTCCTGTCTACATTCAGAAGGTTTGTAACAATGTGTCAGTGCAGGTTAGAGCTGTCAGCCTGGAGTCCAGGACAGGAGAGAGGTTTGTGCTGCTCCAGTGCAGAGAAGCCAGACGAGAGCTGTGACGTCTGCACAGGTGACTGATGTAGCAGAGCCGGCGCGGCGCACCAGGTGGAAGGTCGCTGCGTTCCATTGATAACGCCTTACATGCATGATGGCGGTGACAACTATAACACACTTTCCAAAAGGGCAAACACCCGGCTCAGGACCCAACCCGAGCACTGAGGTACGATGTGCCTCACACCTCAGCTGCTCCCATGTAGGGGGTTTATAAGTTCCCAGTAAGAATCAGTCCTGATGTTGTCGCCCTTTGTTATCCGGCTGTTCCTGGGAAAGCTGGGTGACAACCAATATGGCCACCATTATGGCTTGCAGGAATTATGGATGCAGCTTTGGGTGTAACTGGAGACATGCATCTTCATGTAGATCTGGGCGTTTATATAGAAAAATTACGTAACGCCGCGTCCTGGAGGATATCGGTCACTGAAGGGTTAATAATGTGCAATAGAGGAAGAGGGCAAGGCTGTGATTTCTACAGGAGGGGCGGGGCTAGAGGCGGGGCTTCAGCCAGACGGATGCGGGCATAAGACGGAAGAAAGAGGCAAATACGGTGGAAGAAGGACCGGAGAAGACGGAGGAGCGGCGGCCGGCAGGTGAGATCGGGCGCCAAACTTTTTGTTAGGAATTCACTATTTAAAGTGAAATCACCCAAAAAAAAATCTTAGGACTAATATCCGCTCCTGTCCTTCCAGAATGAATCCAGAATTATTCCCAAAATTCTCCGAGGAGCTGGAGATTGTGGACAATAAGATGGGGGAGGTGCAAGGCGTCCCCCTCCCCGAAGCCACCTGCGAAATCTGGGAGCAGATCTACAACTTCCAGGCGCGAGAAGACGACATCCTGATCTCTACCTACCCCAAAGCAGGTGGGTGACCGCAGCAGACAGTATCACACCGGACAGGATTAGATACACAGCTCAGCAGGCAGTATCACGGAGCATAGGCTTAGATACACAGCTCAGCAGACAGTATCACACATGATAGGATTAGATACACATCTCAGCAGACAGTATCACACAGTATAGGGTTAGATACACAGCTCAGCAGACAGTATCAAACCGGACAGGATTAGATACACAGCTCAGCAGACAGTATCACACTGGACAGGATTAGATACACAGCTCAGCAGACAGTATCACACTGGACAGGATTAGATACACAGCTCAGCAGACAGTGTCACACAGGATAGGATTAGATACACAGCTCAGCAGACAGTATCACACAGGATTAGATACACAGATCAGCAGACAGTGTTGCACAGGGTAGGGTTAGATACACAGCTCAGCAGACAGTATCACACAGGATAGGATTAGATACACAGCTCAGCAGACAGTATCACACATGATAGGATTACTTACACAGCTCAGCAGTCAGTATCACACAGGATAGGATTAGATACACAGCTCAGCAGACAGTATCACACAGGATAGGATTAGATACACAGCTCAGCAGACAGTATCACACAGGACAGGATTAGATACACAGCTCAGCAGACAGTATCACACATGATAGGATTAGATACACAGCTCAGCAGACAGTATCACACAGGATAGGATTAGATACACAGCTCAGCAGTCAGTATCACATAGGATAGGATTAGATACACAGCTCAGCAGACAGTATAACACATGACAGGATTAGATACACAGCTCAGCAGACTGTATCACACAGGATAGGATTACATACACAGCTCAGCAGTCAGTATCACACAGGATAGGATTAGATACACAGCTCAGCAGACAGTATCACACAGGATAGGATTAGATACATAGCTTAGCAGACTGTATCACACAGGAGAGGATTAGATACATAGCTTAGCAGACTGTATCACACAGGAGAGGATTAGATAACAGGTAGCAATGCTGGGATTCGGGGGTCATGTCCGTTGAGAGGTCAGAGGTCGGAGGTTACAGACTTGAGCCAATTATTTCTCCTAATTCATTATGAAACATGAACTTCAGAGCCAAGAACCAGAGGTCAGAGCAGACGGTGGAGAGGGGTTAAAGAGACCGCGCCCGGGAAGGAGCAGTCGTCCTGTCAGGTCCGGGTGACAACCAGTGTGCCCGGCATTACAGCTCCCACCAGGTAGTCAGTCACCCAGCTTTCCAGGAGGCTTGGGAAGCTGTTGTAAAACAGTGAAATGTAATCAGCGCAATCTTAGAATCCGGAGAAAAGTATGTGACCCCCGTTGTTCTCAGGAACCTGATACGGGTAATATCTTAATTATGGGCTCAGAGGACACAGAATCCGATCGCCTGAAATAATATGCTACCTCGTCACCGCTCCGATAATTCCAGCCGCACCGTGCCACGTGGTAAAGACTTAACTAAAGGGACAGTGGTTGTGACTCAAACGTAATCGTCAATGTTTTCAAACATGATTAATAAATACGAGAATTATAGCTGCGGGTCACTTTAAGATTTAAAGGGGAAATGCATTTTGACAGAAAATTTTATTCGTGGTATAAAAGTGATCTGTGGTCAGCTGAGGTGTATGTGTCGTTCCAGGAACTACATGGATGCAGGAGATCGTGGACCTGATAATGCTAGATGGAGACGTGAAGAAGAGCATGCGGGCCCCGTGCTTTGTCAAGGTGCCGTTCATAGAACTCTATCCAAAGCCGATGCCGTCAGGTAACGCAGACCTCAGGTCCATCACTGTAAGCCGCTGTCAACATAAAGCGAGCAGGTTCTATTGCTGCAAAAGTGCAACTAAAACGTGACTGTCTTCTGACCTCAGGTGTGCAGGCCGCGAACGCCATGGAGTCACCGCGTCTCCTAAAAACTCATTTACCAACACAACTTCTGCCGCCATCTTTTTGGGAGAAGAATGTCAAGGTGAATATAAAGTTTCCACCACCATCCAGGGTTGGAGGGGCCCCCCAGACTCCAAGACGATCCTCCCAGGGCCAAAGCTGTTATGCAATAGTGGGCCCCAAAGGTCCAGGAGAAAAAGAAAACATAGGGGTTGGCCTGCAAGATTAAATTCCTCTGAGGAACCCCAGTCCCACACTGCCACCGTCCATGGAGGGAAGCTTTGGAATGATCACAGGACGTCTTCTTTGGACAATGTATTTGCTGCTTCCTAACTTAAGGTTTAACTTTCCTTCCAAAAGGTCATTTACGTTGCTCGGAACATGAAAGACTGTATGGTCTCCTACTTCCACTTCCAGAGGATGAACCAAGCTCTGCCACATCCGGGGACCTGGAATGAATATTTCTCCAAGTTCACGGCTGGAAATGGTGAGTTAAAGACGCTCAATATGATCCTGAACCTTTCCTCACTGTGTTTTCTCTTGTTCTTCGCCATATTCCTCCTTGCTTCCTTATCATGTTCCTTAGTGTTTCCTCGCCATAAGGGTGCATTCACACAACCATATGGATTTTGCGGTCCCCAAAAACACGGATCGGATGCAAACGAAAAATACGGTCGTGCAAATGGGGCCTGATACTGTATTCTCTCCATGTTCCTTAGTGTTTCCTCACCATGTTCCTCAGTGTTTCTTCACCATGTTCCTCAGTGTTTCTTCACCATGTTCCTCAGTGTTTCTTCACCATGTTTCTCAATGTTTCTTCACCATGTTCCTCAGTGTTTTCCTCAGTGTTTCCTGACCATTTTATTCAGTGTTTCTTCACCATTTCCCCAGTGTTTCTTCACCATTTTCCTCAGTGTTTCTTCACCATTTTCCTCAGTGTTTCTTCACCATGTTCCTCAGTGTTTCTTCACCATTTTCCTCAGTGTTTCTTAACCATGTTCCTCAGTGTTTCTTCACCATGTTCCTCAGTGTTTCTTCACCATGTTCCTCAGTGTTTCTTCACCGTTTACCTTAGTCTTTCCTTACCATTTTCCTCAGTGTTTCTTCACCATGTTCCTAAGTGTTTCCTCACCATGTTCCTCAGTGTTTCTTCACCATTTTCCTCAGTGTTTCCTCACCATGTTCCTCAGTGTTTCCTCACCATGTTCCTCAGTGTTTCCTCACCATGTTCCTCAGTGTTTCCTCACCATGTTCCTCAGTGTTTCCTCACCATGTTCCTCAGTGTTTCCTCACCATGTTCCTCAGTGTTTCCTCACCATGTTCCTCAGTGTTTCCTCACCATGTTCCTTAGTGTTTCTTCACCGTTTACCTTAGTCTTTCCTTACCATTTTCCTCAGTGTCTCCTCACTGTTTCCTCAACATTTTATTCAGTGTTTCTTCACCATGTTCCTCAGTGTTTCTTCACCATGTTCCTCAGTGTTTCCTCACCATGTTCCTCAGTGTTTCCTCACCATTTTCCTCAGTGTTTCCTCACCATGTTCCTCAGTGTTTCTTCAACATTTTCCTCTGTGTTTCTTCACCATGTTCCTCAGTGTTTCTTCACCGTTTACCTTAGTCTTTCCTTACCATTTTCCTCAGTGTTTCTTCACCATGTTCCTCAGTGTTTCCTCACCATGTTCCTCAGTGTTTCTTCACCATTTTCCTCAGTGTTTCCTCACCATGTTCCTCAGTGTTTCTTAACCATGTTCCTCAGTCTTTCTTCACCATGTTCCTCAGTGTTTCTTCACCATGTTCCTCAGTGTTTCTTCACCATGTTCCTTATTGTTTCTTCACCATTTCCCCAGTGTTTCTTCACCATTTTCCCCAGTGTTTCTTCTCCATTTTCCTCAGTGTTTCTTCACCATTTTCCTCAGTGTTTCTTAACCATGTTCCTCAGTGTTTCTTCACCATTTTCCTCAGTGTTTCTTCACCATGTTCCTCAGTGTTTCTTCACCATGTTCCTCAGTGTTTCTTCACCATTTTCCCCAGTGTTTCTTCACCATTTTCCCCAGTGTTTTTTTACCATTTTCCTCAGTGTTTCTTCACCATTTTCCTCAGTGTTTCTTCACCATTTTCCTCAGTGTTTCCTCACCATTTTATTCAGTGTTTCTTCACCATGTTCCTCAGTGTTTTTTAACCATGTTCCTCGGTGTTTCTTCACCATGTTCCCCGGTGTTTCTTCACCATTTTCCCCAGTGTTTCTTCACCATTTTCCTCAGTGTTTCTTAACCATTTTCCTCAGTGTTTCTTAACCATGTTCCTCAGTGTTTCTTCACCATGTTCCTCAGTGTTTCCTCACCATTTTCCTCAGTGTTTCTTCACCATGTTTCTCAGTGTTTCTTCACCATGTTCCTCAGTGTTTCCTCACCATGTTCCTCAGTGTTTCTTCACCATGTTCCTCAGTGTTTCCTCACCATTTTCCTCAGTGTTTCTTCACCATGTTTTTTCAGTGTTTCCTCACCATGTTCCTCAGTGTTTCCTCACCATGTTCCTCAGTGTTTCTTCACCATGTTCCTCAGTGTTTCTTCACCATGTTCCTCAGTGTTTCTTCACCATGTTCCTCAGTGTTTCTTCACCATGTTCCTCAGTGTTTCTTCACCATGTTCCTCAGTGTTTCTTCACCATGTTCCTCAGTGTTTCCTTACCATTTTCCTCAGTGTCTCCTCACCATTGTATTCAGTGTTTCTTCACCATGTTCCTCAGTGTTTGCTCACCATGTTCCTCAGTGTTTCCTCACCATGTTTCTCAGTGTTTCTTCACCATGTTCCTCAGTGTTTCCTCACCATTTTCCTCAGTGTTTCTTCACCATGTTCCTCAGTGTTTCTTCACCATATTCCTCAGTGTTTCTTCACCGTTTACCTTAGTCTTTCCTTACCATTTTCCTCAGTGTTTCTTCACCATGTTCCTCAGTGTTTCCTCACCATGTTCCTCAGTGTTTCTTCACCATTTCCTCAGTGTTTCTTCACCATGTTCCTCAGTGTTTCTTAACCATTTTCCTCAGTGTTTCCTCACCATGTTCCTCAGTGTTTCTTAACCATGTTCCTCAGTGTTTCTTCACCATGTTCCTCGGTGTTTCTTCACCATTTCCCCGGTGTTTCTTCACCATTTTCCCCAGTGTTTCTTCACCATTTTCCTCAGTGTTTCTTCACCATTTTCCTCTGTGTTTCCTCACCATGTTCCTCAGTGTTTCCTCACCATTTTCCTCAGTGTTTCTTCACCATTTTTCTCAGTGTTTCTTCAACATGTTCCTCAGTGTTTCCTCACCTTGTTCCTCAGTGTTTCTTCACCATGTTCCTCAGTGTTTCCTCACCATTTTCCTCAGTGTTTCTTCACCATGTTCCTCAGTGTTTCCTCACCATGTTCCTCAGTGTTTCTTCACCATTTCCCCAGTGTTTCTTCACCATTTCCCCAGTGTTTCTTCACCATTTTCCCCAGTGTTTCTTCACCATTTTCCTCAGTGTTCCTTCACCATTTTCCTCAGTGTTCCTTCACCATTTTCCTCAGTGTTTCTTCACCATGTTCCTCAGTGTTTCTTCACCATGTTCCTCAGTGTTTCCTCACCATGTTCCTCAGTGTTTCCTCACCATGTTCCTCAGTGTTTCTTCACCATGTTCCTCAGTGTTTCTTCACCATGTTCCTCAGTGTTTCTTCACCATGTTCCTCAGTGTTTCCTCACCATGTTCCTCAGTGTTTCTTCACCATGTTCCTCAGTGTTTCTTCACCATGTTCCTCAGTGTTTCTTCACCATTTTCCTCAGTGTTTCCTTCACCATTTTCCTCAGTGTTTCTTCACCATTTTCCTCAGTGTTTCTTCACCATGTTCCTCAGTGTTTCTTCACCATGTTCCTCAGTGTTTCTTCACCATGTTCCTCAGTGTTTCTTCACCATGTTCCTCAGTGTTTCTTCACCATGTTCCTCAGTGTTTCTTCACCATGTTCCTCAGTGTTTCTTCACCATTTTCCTCAGTGTTTCTTCACCATTTTCCTCAGTGTTTCTTCACCATGTTCCTCAGTGTTTCTTCACCATGTTCCTCAGTGTTTCTTCACCATTTTCCTCAGTGTTTCTTCACCATGTTCCTCAGTGTTTCTTCACCATGTTCCTCAGTGTTTCTTCACCATGTTCCTCAGTGTTTCTTCACCATGTTCCTCAGTGTTTCTTCACCATGTTCCTCAGTGTTTCTTCACCATGTTCCTCAGTGTTTCTTCACCATGTTCCTCAGTGTTTCTTCACCATGTTCCTCAGTGTTTCTTCACCATGTTCCTCAGTGTTTCTTCACCATGTTCCTCAGTGTTTCTTCACCATGTTCCTCAGTGTTTCCTCACCATGTTCCTCAGTGTTTCTTCACCATGTTCCTCAGTGTTTCTTCACCATGTTCCTCAGTGTTTCTTCACCATGTTCCTCAGTGTTTCTTCACCATTTTCCTCAGTGTTTCTTCACCATGTTCCTCAGTGTTTCTTCACCATGTTCCTCAGTGTTTCTTCACCATGTTCCTCAGTGTTTCCTCACCATGTTCCTCAGTGTTTCTTCACCATGTTCCTCAGTGTTTCTTCACCATGTTCCTCAGTGTTTCTTCACCATTTTCCTCAGTGTTTCTTCACCATGTTCCTCAGTGTTTCTTCACCATGTTCCTCAGTGTTTCTTCACCATGTTCCTCAGTGTTTCTTCACCATGTTCCTCAGTGTTTCTTCACCATGTTCCTCAGTGTTTCTTCACCATGTTCCTCAGTGTTTCTTCACCATGTTCCTCAGTGTTTCTTCACCATGTTCCTCAGTGTTTCTTCACCATGTTTCCTCAGTGTTTCTTCACCATGTTCCTCAGTGTTTCTTCACCATGTTCCCTATTGTTTCTTCACCATTTCCCCAGTGTTTCTTCACCATGTTCCTCAGTGTTTCTTCACCATGTTATTCAGTGTTTCTTCACCATGTTCCTAAGTGTTTCTTCACCATGTTCCTCAGTGTTTCCTCACCATTTTCCTCAGTGTTTCCTCACCATTTTCCTCAGTGTTTCCTCACCATTTTCCTCAGTGTTTCCTCACCATGTTCCTCAGTGTTTCTTCACCATGTTCCTCAGTGTTTCTTCACCATGTTCCTCAGTGTTTCTTCACCATTTTATTCAGTGTTTCCTCACCATGTTCCTCAGTGTTTCTTCACCATTTTCCTCTGTGTTTCTTCACCATGTTCCTCAGTGTTTCTTCACCATGTTCCTCAGTGTTTCTTCACCGTTTACCTTAGTCTTTCCTTACCATTTTCATCAGTGTTTCCTCAGTGTTTCCTCAACATTTTATTCAGTGTTTCTTCACCATGTTCCATAGTGTTTTTTCACCATGTTCCTCTGTGTTTCTTAACCATTTTCCCCAGTGTTTCCTCACCATTTTCCTCTGTGTTTCTTCAACATTTTATTCAGTGTTTCTTCACCATGTTCCTCAGTGTTTTTTCACCATGTTCCTCTGTGTTTCTTAACCATTTTCCCCAGTGTTTCCTTACCATTTTCCTCTGTGTTTCTTCAACATTTTCCTCTGTGTTTCTTCACCATGTTCCTCAGTGTTTCTTCACCATGTTCCTCTGTGTTTCTTCAACATTTTCCTCTGTGTTTCTTCACCATGTTCCTCAGTGTTTCCTCACCATGTTCCTCAGTGTTTCCTCACCATGTTTCCTCAGTGTTTCTTCACCATGTTCCTCAGTGTTTCTTCACCATGTTTCCTCAGTGTTTCTTCACCATGTTCCTCAGTGTTTCTTCACCATGTTCCTCAGTGTTTCTTCACCATGTTCCTCAGTGTTTCTTCACCATGTTCCTCAGTGTTTCTTCACCATGTTCCTCAGTGTTTCTTCACCATTTTCCTCAGTGTTTCTTCACCATTTTCCTCAGTGTTTCTTACCATGTTCCCAGTGTTTCCTCACCATGTTCCTCAGTGTTTCTTCACCATGTTCCTCAGTGTTTCTCTCACCATGTTCCTCAGTGTTTCTTCACCATGTTCCTCAGTGTTTCTTCACCATGTTCCTCAGTGTTTCTTCACCATGTTCCTCAGTGTTTCTTCACCATGTTCCTCAGTGTTTCTTCACCATGTTCCTCAGTGTTTCTTCACCATTTCCCCAGTGTTTCTTCACCATTTTCCTCAGTGTTTCTTCACCATTTTCCTCAGTGTTTCTTCACCATTTTCCTCAGTGTTTCTTCACCATGTTCCTCAGTGTTTCTTCACCATTTTCCTCAGTGTTTCCTTCACCATGTTCCTCAGTGTTTCTTCACCATGTTCCTCAGTGTTTCTTCACCATGTTCCTCAGTGTTTCTTCACCATGTTCCTCAGTGTTTCTTCACCATGTTCCTCAGTGTTTCCTCACCATGTTCCTCAGTGTTTCCTCACCATGTTCCTCAGTGTTTCTTCACCATTGTTCCTCAGTGTTTCTTCACCATGTTTCCCTCAGTGTTTCTCTAACCATGTTCCTCAGTGTTTCTTCACCATGTTCCTCAGTGTTTCTTCACCATGTTCCTCAGTGTTTCCCTCACCATGTTCCTCAGTGTTTCACTTCACCATGTTCCTCAGTGTTTTTCTTCACCATGTTCCTCAGTGTTTCTTCACCCGTTTACCTTAGTCTTTCCTTACCATTTTCCTCAGTGTTTCTTCACCATGTTCCTCAGTGTTTCCTCACCATGTTCCTCAGTGTTTCTTCACCATTTCATAGTGTTTCCTCACCATGTTCCTCAGTGTTTTCCTCACCATGTTCCTCAGTGTTTCACTCACCATGTTCCTCAGTGTTTCCTCTACCATGTTCTCAGTGTTTCCTCACCATGTTCCTCAGTGTTGCCTCACCATGTTCCCTCAGTGTTTCCTCACCCGTGTTGCACTCGTTGTTTCCTTCACCATTTTCCCTCAGTGTCTCTCCACCATTTTAGTGTTTCTTCACCGTGTTTCCTCAGTGTTTCTTCCATGTTCCTCAGTGTTTTCCTTCACCATGTTCCTGCAGTGTTTCTTCACCGTGTACCTTCGTGTTTTCCTTTCACCATGTTTCCTCAGTAGTTTCCTCACCATTTTCAGTGCTGCTTCACCATGTTTCCTGCAGCCACCATGTTTCCTTGCAGCCACTGATGTGCCTCAGTGTTTCTTCACCATGATACACAGCTCGGCAGACAGTATCACACAGGATAGGATTAGATACACAGCTCAGCAGGCTGTATCACTGCAGGATAGGATTGGAATGCACGCAGCTCAGTAGGCTGTATCACATACAGGACAGGATTAGATACACAGCTCAGCAGACTGTATCACACTGGGATGGGATTAGATACACAGCTCCAGCAGACAGTATCACACAGGACAGGATTAGATACACAGCTCAGCAGACGGTATCACACAGGACGGGATTAGATACACAGCTCAGCAGACTGTATCCAGACAGGATGGGATTAGATACACAGCTCCATAGACTGTATCACACAGGATAGAGATTAGATACACAGCACCTTGAGCACAGTATCACACAGGATAGGATTAGATACACAGCTCAGCAGACAGTATCACACAGGGTGGGGATTAGATACACAGCTCAGCAGACAGTATCACACAGGGTAGGATTAGATACACAAAGCTCAGTAGACGGTATCACATAGGAGTGGGATTAGATACACAGCTCCGGTAAGACAGTGTCACAGATGATAGGATTAGATACACAGCTCAGTAGACAGTATCACACAGGATAGGATTAGATACACCAGGCGCGGCTTGGAACAGTATCACACAGGAGAGGATTAGATACACAGCTCAGCCAGACTGTATCACATAGGACAGGATTAGATACACAGCTCATCAGACCCAGGTAGCACACAGAGGTGGGATTAGGTCCCCACAGCTCAGCCCCAGACAGTATCACACAGGATAGGATTAGATACACAGCTCAGCGAGACCAGTATCACACAGGATAGGATTAGATACACAGCTCCGCGGGCTGCATCGCACAGGAGAGGGTTACACATCTGAGGCCAGACTGTTTTGCTGCTTCATAAGGAGTCAGTCACACACAGTCAGGTTTTCCTGATGCAGTTTTTTAAGCCAAATCAGGGAGTGGATCGTAGAAAAGAAGCAACAGAGAGCGTTATGAAGGACGGCTGTGACTTAAAGAAAGCGGGGGTCAGAGAACGAGACGGTGGAGAGAGCATTAAAAGTGCCACGCCTGGGAAGAGCAGTCGATCCTGTCTGGGTCGTTCCAGAATTCATTAAAGGAAACTTGGGTGACAGCCAGTGTGACCCGGCATTACAGCTCCTACAGGGTGAGTCGCTTAGCTTTCCCTAACCCCTGAATCATAAATCGCAATGTCTTTATGTAGGGGACGATGACGCGGAGGACAGCACTATATAACTGGGCGAGATTTTCCAGGGAGGCTCAGAAAGCTGGGTGCTAACCTGGGGCTGACGATAGGGCTCCCTAGAGGGTAGTCACCAAGCTTTCCTAGCTTTCAGAATGGCGGAGTCTACCGTATGGTGCAGAGTGAACTGGTGTCATGCACGACTGTGCCATTAACCCCTCCAGTCCTGATTTATCCGTGCGTAGCTGAGGTGCACAGTATGTCGTCTCTATGTGGCGACACACACATATAATACAGCTTTTTATAGTGCCCGAGAGGCTCAGTAATAGGCGATTAGTGAGAGTTTACGTGCACCTGGAATGTTAAGGAGATTTATAGCTTCAAGGTCACTTTAAGATTTAAAGAGGAAGTGCACTGTAATAGAAAATGTGGGAGAAGATATGGTATGTAAAAGTTCTTTTTCTTTGTCAAGGTGCCGATCAATAGGCCCCTATCCAAGCGCCGACTGCCGTCAGGTAACTTGCCAGACCTCCAAGGTCCATCACTGTAAAGCCGCTCAGAACATAAAGCTGAGCAGGTCCTATTGATGCAAAACCGCACTAAAGCGTGAGCTGTTCTCTTTCTGACCTCAGGAGTAGAGGCCCACGAGCGCTGCGTGGAGTCACCACATCTCCTAAAA